>CM067319.1:85546599-85711599 GCA_034231615.1 Meghimatium bilineatum
CTCCGTTCTCTAAACTACATCCTACTTTGACATATTGTAAGGTCATTCTCTTGTTACAAGAGAGATCCGATTGGAGATTGAGAACTGCCACATACAAACTATTAGACGCTTCCAACATCATGTTCCAAGATATTGTGAATATTGACCACCCATATAAACTGACATCAATGGGTATAAACTCTACTAAAACACTGAACATACACTCGCTGAACCAAAACATGAAACTTCAATATAAACAACTGGAGGAATTCGTACACACTTTATTCCTAAATGTAAACTAAGTAACACAATAGTTAGTTAGTTAGTTAGTTAGTCGTTGGATCATCGTCACTGCACTCCGGGCAAGTCCATGGGTGCTAAGATCTCTCCTTGAGTGTATCTGCCATTACACGTTTACTGATGGTCCCAGTACCCCGTTGATTGACCATCATTGACCCACGAAACCACTCCTTTCTAGCGACACCATATTTCAAAACACGACCCCTTATTCTAGTCATAGAACAAGTCATCGTCACTTAAACAGTTATTTGTTCGTGCATTTTTTCCCCGGTGGGCGTTCAAAAGAACTGCCGGATTCATCGCTCCGCCACCAGACGGAGCCACAGTAGCCGTGTATACGGCCAACCAATCCGCTCTCTCATTACCCCGGACTCCCGCATGTCCCGGCACAAAAATAAGTCTTTTTACGCACACAGAAATTCCTCAAGGTATCCAGCCACTGTTCCCGAATATACCCCACCTGCACTTTCACAATCATGCACATCGAGTCACTGCGTATGCAGACATGCTCGCAGACTTTCTGCGAATAGGTGAATCCAAACAAATGTTGCACAACTAACCTCACAATCATAGAGAGCTGAATAAGCTAAATAACTACTATATGTGACATACATGAAACACTCTAATCCTAACCTTAACTCTAATCCTGACCTTAACTCTAATCCTAACCTTAACTCTAATCCTAACCTTAACTCTAATCCTGACCTTAACTCTAATCCTAACCTTAACTCTAATCCTAACCTTAACTCTAATCCTGACCTTAACTCTAATCCTAACCTTAACTCTAATCCTGACCTTAACTCTAATCCTGACCTTAACTCTAATCCTGACCTTAACTCTAATCCTGACCTTAACTCTAATCCTAACCTTAACTCTAATCCTAACCTTAACTCTAATCCTGACCTTAACTCTAATCCTAACTTTAACTCTAATCCTAACCTTAACTCAAACAGATACATCCGAAAAAATGCTCCACAACTAATCTCAAACTTAGAGTTCGCTAAGCTAAATAACTACTATTGAATTGAAAATCTTGATTTACTATCAATTACCACGCACACCTACGTAAACACTACTGAAAACAGTGCACCAAATAACACATCAATAGGTGCATGCATGGCTGTGTACTTTTGGAAACCCGATTTACATTATATTGTGTGGCCTATGTATTCTGTGACCTGTACAATTATAAGATTTTCTAGAAAAATGACGTCATATATGAAAAACCCGCAGTGAATAGAGTAGGAAAGGCTGAAAGAGTAATTCAGTTATATAATATGCAGCGTTTCTAATGCTACACCGTCTGTAAACATACCAATATTGGTGAATAATACAGTTGACTACGGCTACTTATTGGGTTTTATGCGTCAGACCGTGGTATGACTAGTTATTTTGTTATCTAAAATGGTTATCTTACACTCTTGTGTTTTTATAACAATTATTTATTGAGCGATACGCTCTAAATGATTTTATAAACACATTAATCTAACAGAGACGAATACGTTTCACAGTTATTGAGAGACTGAAATGAAAATAAATATATCTGTGAATACGGCACGTACAGGAGAATAACTCAACTTTAATCAATAAGGTCTTTATCTACACAAAAACAACCCAGACAAACAGATATTATACGAGTACAAATTAAAAATAAAGATATTGCAAATGGATTAGGCTGTAGAAATTTAATAACAAAAAACAAGGCAGCAATGATGTACGACAACCAAATGTATGTGTGTTGCGAGTCTCACCAATGGTCCACAGCCCACTAGACAAACCATCCATGCAACAGAAAACCTTAGTAGATGACATGCCGTTATAGTGAGTTTCTCTTATGGAAGTTTTGTAGCATGTCATCTGTACAATTATGCTTTTCATGCGTTTATTTTGTTCGTGTTACTTTTTTTAATGCTTTTTATATTTGCATAAATGCATGCACTATCTGTGTTTGGAAGGATACTAGAAGAGGGGGGGACTGATTTCATTGTTTTCCTATGGCTGATGTCTGAGGCCCATAATAATGACAGTGGATCAGCGCGTGACAAACATTTTGCCATGAACATTTAGTTGCATGACTCGAAGTTAAAGAGAAGTTCTTCATATCCAGTAGACAAATCTTAGCGAGGAATGAGCACAATGAACCCTCTCGTGACTGCAAGTGCTTGAAGCAGTGCATAGTTAGAAACCTGTATTCCTAGTAGTGTGATAGTTATTTTCTGGCTCTGGCCCTGTATTGCTCGAAAATTCACAGACTTCCCAGCGACGTGCAATGATCCATGGATTGCTGCTTAATCAAACGACGTACGACAAATACCTCACGAATTAAGATAGAAACGCCCTTTTATAAAGATTAGACGAATGAGAAAGAAACTAAACAATTTTAACTGGAACTAACTGAAATCACAGAAAAACAAATGCACACTATCTAAATAAATGAATTGATGTGCATGAAGACCATTGCTTAAAATTAAGGAAACCATTAGTCTATGGTCTATGTCAAGCTATTCTCTAAACGTCTTTGCACGAGTTGAGAATAAGACAAAGAGAATACTGTTTCAGTCATGAATGTTATCAATACTAGTTTTGTTGACTACTAGAGAACTGACGGTATAGATATCCCGTTTCTCTTTTTCAAAGCATACTCATAGAATTAAACAGTAAACACCTGAAGTAATGTGGGACTCGGAGCAACAATCATTGGCAGACATATTTATACATAAATAAAAATGAAATTTATGAAGATAGAATACTTTATACTTTATTAAACAGAAATATATTCATATCACACGAGCAAATATGCTGAATTGCATCACGGCATGTATGAAATAAGGGTAGTTGAAACACTTAGGATGTCGGGACATGTCAGGGAATGAATGTTTCAACAAGTATTCATTTATCATGTTCTATTGCATGTAAATCTGATCAGAGGTCAGGTCGAAAAGGAAAAACATATAATTCATTGAAACAGTTTTCTTTCACGCATGTAAGGTGACACTCTAGTTAAACTCGGTAGAAGACTGTAAACTTGGTCAATATCAGCAGCTCATGAAATTCATTCTTAACGCACAAATACAGTTTTTTTCTAGGATTTTCTTCTCAATTTCTTTGGATGAGATATAATGTGCCTAGATCTTGCTGACTCTATTTTTATGAGATCTAATGTACCTAAATCTTGCTGACTCTATTTTTTATGAGATCTAATGTACCTAAATCTTGCTGACTCTATTTTTTATGAGATCTAATGTGCCTAAATCTTACTGACTACTTTTTATGAGATATAATGTACTTAAATCTTGCTGACCCTACTGTTTCATAATTGTCTGCAGCAAACTGATGGTAAATATTTCTAGACACTATATGGTCATTCAATTAGTTGAATTTTCTTCAATTGTCCTTTTGCTATCATTATTAAATCTTAGTTTACGTTTGTATGTTTAATTACGCTGCTGGATTTATGCAATATCCATTTTCTTCTTGTTTTTGCATAACTGCACTGAAGTTAACTGAATGAATTGTGAAACAATATTATACATTATTCGTAAGCTACGAAATCTGTGGTATGTATGTAACCTACGAAATCTGTGGTATGTATGTAACCTACGAAATCTGTGGTATGTATGTAACCTACGAAATCTGTGGTATGTATGTAAGCTACGAAATCTGTGGTATGTATGTAACTACCAAATCTGTGGTATGTATGTAACTACCAAATCTGTGGTATGTATGTAAGCTATGAAATCTGTGGTATGTATGTAAGCTACGAAATCTGTGCTTTGTATGTAAGCTACTGCCTTTAACATTGAATAAGGAACCAACATGCTACAGTTGTAAATACTGCACACAATAATATCATGTGTGAATGTCATTTAAACAATGGGATATAATGCCACATATATGCCAGAGATGTTGTCATTTATATATATATGGACAACCGAAATTTGTCCGAGAATGACATTATTGCTGCTGTAAAAGATTATAAATAATTGTAATTTTTTCATATACAATTTGTTGATGTACAATTTGTTGATGTACAATTTGTTGATGTACAATTTGTTGATGTACATTTTGTTGATGTACAGAAAACAGCAGTTGAGATAATCGATTGTTCACAAATTTGTACCCATATTTCATTGATTTCACAGAGTTGCAATATTCAACATTAATGTAAGTGTTGAAATTGTCAAATGACAATAAAGTACACTCCTAATATTTCTAATGTCCTTTAGTACAATAGTTACATTAAAACTTTCATCATCATCATGTTTCCATCTTCGATATGAGTAGTCATCTTTTTTTTTAGTCAAGAGTTTATTTAATTATTCGGGATCTCTCTAGTGTAGCGATATAGTTCTAGTCAAGTGTAGCGATGTAGTTCTAGTCAAGTGTAGCGATATAGTTCTAGTCAAGTGTAGCGATATAGTTCTAGTTAAGTGTAGAGATATAGTTCTAGTCAAGTGTAGCGATATAGTTCTAGTCAAGTGTAGTGATGTAGTTCTAGTCAAGTGTAGCGATGTAGTTCTAGTCAAATGTAGCGATATAGTTCTAGTCAAGTGTAGCGATATAGTTCTAGTTAAGTGTAGAGATATAGTTCTAGTCAAGTGTAGCGATATAGTTCTAGTCAAGTGTAGTGATGTAGTTCTAGTCAAGTGTAGCGATGTAGTTCTAGTCAAGTGTAGCGATATAGTTCTAGTCAAGTGTAGTGATGTAGTTCTAGTTAAGTGTAGAGATATAGTTCTAGTCAAGTGTAGCGATATAGTTCTAGTCAAGTGTAGTGAATTAGTTCTAGTCAAGTGTAGCGATGTAGCTGTTTGCTTTGTGATGAACTGGTTATAGATTCAAATCTTGCATTCATCGTATTTTATTACAAAGTGGATGTTTTTTGCAACTATAATTTCCATGTTCTTGTGAACGTTTGTTAATAATAAATGTGTTTATTGTCTTTGTTTCTGAACCATACATTAATATACAATAAATGTAGTATTTTATCATTCTCATTTTTAACTTGTTTGTAATTTGTTTAGATGTTAATATTTTCCTCATTCATTGAAAGTAATTTAGCTATTCCTATTCTCCTTTTAACTTCCGTTTCACATCTGCAAATTAACACAAGTTGAAAAGGTGAAATATCTTTGCAGATCAGAACGTAGATGTTCAAGTGAGATAAAGAGCCGAACAGCACAAGCCAAATCAGCATTCAAACAAATTAGAACCATTTTATGCAACGGAACACTATCAATGCAGACGAATTCAAGTGCTGAGATGTTATATTGAACCAATTCTTTTTTATGGATGTGAAGCATGGACTGTAAACAAAAATTAATCAATGCGAACTAGAGACTACAGAAATGTGGTTTCTGAGAAGAATGATGAAAATACCATGGACAGCCAAGAAAACTAATGCAGATGTTCTCATTGATGCTGGCATAAAAAGATCAAACATTAGGGGCAGATAATCAAAAGTTCTAGGGCGTGTGCTGAGAAGAACACAGCTTGAACACTTAATAACCAATGGACAGATCAAGGGGAGAAGAGATAGGGGACGACAAAGATAAACGTTGCAAGTTGGACTAGTATTATGTCACGATAGAAAATATCAACAGAGCTTATTGACAACACAAGAGACAGAAAGTCGTGGAGAAACATGGTCGTCATGGTACTTGATTGATTGATTCACATCT
Source organism: Meghimatium bilineatum (assembly GCA_034231615.1). Classification (NCBI taxonomy): domain Eukaryota; kingdom Metazoa; phylum Mollusca; class Gastropoda; order Stylommatophora; family Philomycidae; genus Meghimatium; species Meghimatium bilineatum. The sequence continues at coordinate 85,552,557 of CM067319.1, forward strand.
GCCATCATTTATGATTATGTGCCCTAGAAACTGGTAATGTTCTAATGTGATAAGTGTATATGTTAACGGAAAAAAACGTGATTTCACAGTAACAGGAAAGTAGAGAGCTACAGAAAAGTGAACAAAAACAAGGTGGCTGTCCACAAAATACAAGTTTGAATAGCGCTTCATTGAACATATTGTGAAAGAGAAAGCGACATTCTCAAAACACTGTACTAATTGTCTTAAGATGTGTAGTCCCCAAAATAGGCCTGGGTATTCACGACTATTAAACATACTACAAATAAGAGTCGTCTCAGAAAGTCATCTAACGATACTAGCTACAAGAATTACCCCTCCCCCTCCCTACTCTGAGTAGAAGGCTTCTCCAATAGATATTGCACCAAGTCGAAAGGTAAAGTCTCCTGTGTATGAAAGAAAGCTCATACACCTCCCCATTGCACATAGGAAGTAAGAGGTAATCGCTCGAAATCCATGGGGTTCACAAATAAACAATGATTAGGAAAACAGTCATAGGTCCCTACATGCATTTAGATTCTTTATTATGGGAAGGATATACATGTATATATATATATATCTTTGCTGTCGTATTGATGTGAGTGCTGGAAAAGTTATTTATCTTCAGAAAAGAAATTACTGAGTTTCGAGAACAAATGTCTTCGTAGGATAACTAACTAACACCCATTGGAATGAATTCAAATCGAATGATAAAATCAGAGAAGAGACACATCAAAATTTCATCACAGATGTTATCAGGAAACGCCGTTAGTCCTACATCGGGCATGTCCTACGCACAGACATGAACAGAATACGCCACCAATCTTTTCAATGGATACCTCCAAGCAAAAGAGCCAGTGGTATACCAAAAGAAACAATTAGAAGAACAATACTTAGAGAAAGTAAAACAATCAATGTTTTGTTTATTACTGTTCAAGAACTGCACAGAATAGCTTTGAACGAACAGAATTGGAGATATCTGAACTCTGCCCTATTTGTTAGCTTCAGCGCCAAAGGAAAATGAATGAATATATATGTATAAAGTAATATCTTGAAGTCCCGCCGAAGATGGACGTGTCGGGCCATTGGCACAAATAAAATGGCGACAACGCAGTCATATTCTCAGAACTACATCCTGCTGGAAATCTAATAGGATCATAGTACTGCTTCAAGTGAGATCCAGCGGGAGTTTGAGAATGAACGCTGAAGAAGAAGAAAAATATCTTGAAGTTATTAATGCAATAAATATGTAGCCACAATAAGGTAAATCAGAAACAATGTCGGTACAAATTAAAATCTGGCAATATTTGTGAAGTACATTCTGTTTGTTTGTCTTTATATAAATGTGCCACATATTCCTGGATAAATTAAAGAAACTATAAAATACGTGTACAGTTGTGCAGCATCTATACGTGCAGCATCTATACTTGCAGCATCTATACTTGCAGCATCTATACTTGCAGCATCTATACTTGCAGCATCTATACTTGCAGCATCTATACTTGCAGCATCTATACGTGCAGCATCTATACTTGCAGCTCTATACGTGCAGCATCTATACGTGTACAGTTGTACAGCATCTATACGTGCAGCATCTATACGTGCAGCATCTATACGTGCAGCATCTATACGTGCAGCATCTATACGTGCAGCATCTATACGTGCAGCATCTATACTTGCAGCTCTATACGTGCAGCATCTATACGTGTACAGTTGTACAGCATCTATACTTGCAGCATCTATACGTGTACAGTTGTACAGCATCTATACGTGCAGCATCTATACGTGTACAGTTGTACAGCATCTATACGTGTACAGTTGTACAGCATCTATACGTGCAGCATCTATACGTGTACAGTTGTACAGCATCTATACTTGCAGCATCTATACGTGTACAGTTGTACAGCATCTATACGTACAGCATCTATACGTGTACAGTTGTACAGAATCTATACGTGCAGCATCTATACGTGTACAGTTGTACAGCATCTATACTTACAGCATCTATACTTACAGCATCTATACTTACAGCATCTATACTTACAGCATCTATACGTGTACAGTTGTACAGCATCTATACGTGCAGCATCTATACGTGTACAGTTGTACAGCATCTATACGTGCAGCATCTATACGTGTACAGTTGTACAGCATCTATACGTGCAGCATCTATACGTGTACAGTTGTACAGCATCTATACGTGCAGCATCTATACGTGTACAGTTGTACAGCATCTATACGTGTACAGTTGTACAGCATCTATACGTGTACAGTTGTACAGCATCTATACGTGCAGCATCTATACGTGTACAGTTGTACAGCATCTATACTTACAGCATCTATACGTGTACAGTTGTACAGCATCTATACTTACAGCATCTATACGTGTACAGTAGTACAGCATCTATACGTGCAGCATCTATACGTGTACAGTTGTACAGCATCTATACGTGTACAGTTGTACAGCATCTATACGTGCAGCATCTATACGTGTACAGTTGTACAGCATCTATACGTGTACAGTTGTACAGCATCTATACGTGTACAGTTGTACAGCATCTATACGTGTACAGTTGTACAGCATCTATACGTGTACAGTTGTACAGCATCTATACGTGTACAGTTGTACAGCATCTATACGTGTACAGTTGTACAGCATCTATACGTGTACAGTTGTACAGCATCTATACGTGTACAGTTGTACAGCATCTATACGTGCAGCATCTATACGTGTACAGTTGTACAGCATCTATACGTGTACAGTTGTACAGCATCTATACGTGCAGCATCTATACGTGTACAGTTGTACAGCATCTATACGTACAGCATCTATACGTGTACAGTTGTACAGCATCTATACGTGCAGCATCTATACGTGTACAGTTGTACAGCATCTATACTTACAGCATCTATACTTACAGCATCTATACGTACAGCATCTATACTTACAGCATCTATACGTGCAGCATCTATACGTGCAGCATCTATACGTGCAGCATCTATACGTGCAGCATCTTACGATAGTGTAGCATTTGCCACGCACAGAAATGTATTTTAGTGTTTATTTTTTACTTATATTTATTTATGGCTTTAGATTTTTTTACAATGACGTTTTTTTATAAAATTAATTTCAACCATTAATTAGTTAATAATTATATCACATGTTGATAAACACATTATAATATGGTTACACATTTATATGGGGATTTCCGATCGTATGTGGAATAGTTGCTCTTTAAGATTTTTTCAGTCTATATAAATACACGAAAAATAATGAAGGTAGCAAATGAATTCAGTGTTGCCATTTTGGTGTTTTTTAAAGTCATCTGGAAATAGTGATGGCGCAATAGTTTAATGTTTTTCTTTTAGCGTTTTTCAGTTCTTGTCTTTTTTACAGTAGTTTTTAAACCTTTTTTTAAAAGAAATTTAAAGTGTGAAACAGTGAATAACTAGTGAAAGTAAGTTGTGATCATTCTTAACACTTTACCAGGTATTACTTCTATATGTTTGAAGATATTCTCTGTGTAGATATTAAATAGGCTGGGTCCTTGTCTTACCCCTCTTCTTATTTCTATATATGGTGAGTAGCTGTTTTCAGATCTTAGTGTTGCAGTCAATTACCAATATCTATTTCTAATCAGTCTGATGTCCTTTACATCTATGACGATTTCTTGAAGACATTTGATTAATTTTTCATATTGGACTCTTTCAAAGACATTGCTGTAGTCTATGAAGCAAATATAGATCATTTTTGGACTTCTATATATTTATCTATCACTAGTCGGATACTAAGTATAGCCTCTCTGGTTCCTTTATATTTGCTAAAACTGAATTGTTCTTCACCGACCCCCGTGTCTATCTTGTTTATTTATTATTTCATGTATTATCTTAAGAAGTATTTTAGTTAGATGGTTCATTAGACTTATTGTTCTATATTCTGTACAGTCCACAATCCTGGGCTTCTTAGGTAGAGGTATGAATATTGATGATGTTAGGTCTTTAGGAAGAGACACTATTACAAACTAACAAAAATATAAGAAAGTTGAACAGTACGTCCGTGAACAGTATTTCTCTGAACAACAATTATGTGAACAAAGACTAACAAGACTTTCACACTCAGGGACGGCGCAGAAGACACATAAATGAGGGAGGCAGATGCATTGGTGAGTCTATCTAAAGCGTCTTAACTTAAATACCCCCACTCTATGTGTTAATTTGTACAGCTAAACCTTTGGAAGAACGGGCACAGTGAAATATTTGGGAGTATACTTTACAGAATTCTGAGTTTTCGGTGGCATGTTGCCCACATCCTTTGAAAAGCAAACAACTGTATTAAGGCGATGAAAATGATGACTTCTGCTTAGTGTGAACAGAGGTTTTCCAGCTATGAAATTTATGGCTGTTGCTCAGTATGAATTGCAGCAATAAAAGTTATATCTGTTGCTCATTGTGAGTAGAGGTGAAAGATATGGCTGCTATTCTGTGTGAATAGAGATGAAAGTCATGACCACTGCTCAGTGTGACTAGAGTTGACAGTTATTGCTGTTGCTCAGTGTCAATAGAGGTTAATTTTCCTTCTATACCAGGGCTTATTGTTTCTGTGGTAAATGCAATCCCTACACTTAACCATACACAGACTTAACGATTGGTTAAGTTCTAGAATGATGGCGATGTGTAGCATACTTGAGTGTACTAAATATACATCGGTACGAGCATGCGATTCTTACTTGACTTCACCTAAAGAACACAAAATATAGTTATGAAGGTATAAGCCTAACTTCAAATAACAGATTATAAAGAATACATGTTATATTCTGAAATTACAAGGTAGTAGGCTACACGGAGGAAAATCCTGGATCGGGCATGATAATCACGTCATACAAAGAGTGGGCTTGTTGGAAGATGGGATGCTAGATGGATAAGTGATTTTATTAAAATTAACTGATATTTATAAAATATAAAACTGATATCTTGTAACTATTTTAAAAAGGTTAGCGCTTTTTCAATAACAGCGTAATTAGTGCTTTCTGATGCATTAGGAACGAGACTGGTGCTTTTTGGCGAAACGAGTTGGCAACACTGAATGTGAACGAGGTGCGTTCAGTTCCTAGGAAAATGACACACTTTTAGTCCATATATCGTAAGTCTATATTATCATGTCACTATTAATAGGAACAGATGGTCGAGACACACGCAACAGAGAGTAACTGTCAACAAGAGCACATTGCACAGATAGGCTATGTATATTACTCAAGGAAACGTCATAAGGTAATAACTGTACGTTGTTTGTTTTCTATATCTCTGGATTATTTCTTAACTTTCTAATCATTTATTTACTCTTGTTACAATTATATTTTTATGCTTTGTCCTTGAGCTTATTCTATATATTGTCTTTTCACTATTTGCCTTCCAAAATGACACGAAATAGCTAAGAAGTCAGCTGTTTACCCAACTATCACATCGAGTATGAGAATGGAAATAGAAGCGGTGGCAGCAGCTCTCACTTGGCTGACGACGTAACTACCAACAGACTCAGTGATTCTATCAGACTCTCAAAGTATGCTGCGGAAGATAGAAAAGTGTATGATCAGAAATGAATGTGTCACTACTCAACAGCGAGCATAGCATTACATGGATCTAATGTGCAGGTCATGCTGGGGTCAGGGAAACTAAAGAGCGGATGTGTTGGCTGGTAAAGTCTTGGTGTACGGTACCGAGATAAGAAGAGGCAGGATTGAAATGATTAGAGCAGTCATGGACACCCTACAAGAAGATGAGGAGAAGGTCGAACGTGACAATATACATATTCAGAGAATGGTAGAAATGGGAGAGACTAGAGGCGATGGGAGAAGTACTCCCTCTCCTGAAAGTTCAGAAGAACGCGTAATCAGAAACTGACTGGGACAATGAGCTTAAACACTTTTAGATCGTTGACGGAACGGCAAGCAGAGCATATATGGGAATGTCCCCAGTGTTGTGACACTTGTTCCTAATCCAGAACCAAGAATCTGTTCTCTGTTTAAGCTTTAAGGTGTTGCAGGATTAAAATGCAATTTGACTTAAGACTATCGCGCGTTTTCGCTTGATTTATTGTCACGCGTCAGAGAACATTGATGAGTAGAAAGAGAAATGCACTGATTTGTGTACATAATAAAGTATATATTATGTGATCAGTAGTTTTATGTCTCATTTCGGAGTCATGGAGATATACAAGACTCTAGATAAAAAATAGGAGGTTTGGGGTAAAACCACCTCAACCCCCCCCCCCCCCCAATGATGGTTTTCAGTACTAGTAACTTAGACCCCACATGTCAGCTCAAATCTAATGAAATAGATGGGATCGTGGTGAAAATGTGTTTAATGAATTTTCAAGTAAATACCACCCCCCCCCCCCTCACCAATCTGGGGACGTATCCACGACACTCGTGATTTGATTACCTGAACCATAATATCCATTATGTTTTATGATCAAAACGTTTACATATAACCAAATTATAGTCACGTCTATGGTTGATAGTGTGTGACCAAATTACAGTCACGTCTATGGTTGATAGTGTGTAACCAAATTATGTTCACATCTATGGTTGATAGTGTGTAACCAAATTACGTTCACGTCTATGGTTGATAGTGTGTAACCAAATTACGTTCACGTCTATGGTTGATAGTGTGTAACAAAATTATGTTCACATCTATGGTTGATAGTGTGTAACCAAATTACAGTCACGTCTATGGTTGATAGTGTGTAACAAAATTATGTTAACGTCTATGGTTGATAGTGTGTAACCAAATTACAGTCACGTCTATGGTTGATAGTGTGTAACAAAATTATGTTCACGTCTATGGTTGATAGTGTGTAACAAAATTACAGTCACGTCTATGGTTGATAGTGTGTAACCAAATTACAGTCACGTCTATGGTTGATAGTGTGTAACAAAATTATGTTCACGTCTATGGTTGATAGTGTGTGACTAAATTACAGTTACGTCTATGGTTGATAGTGTGTGACATGGATTGCGCATGCGGTTGCGTCTGTGGGTCTCACCAATGGCTCACTAGACAAACCAACCATGCAAAAGAAAACCTTAGTAGACGACATTCCTGTATATTGAGGGTATCTTCTTATAGAAGCTTCATGGCATGTCATCAATACAATCCTGTAGTCGTAACCTTCGATAACAGTTACCATGTTGTTCTGACAGGCCGACGTTGGCATTGAACTAGTTACGGGCAAGGCGTGCGTGGGCGGAACAACAAAGAAACTTGTCGCAAGGGCCAGAGTTGTGCCCTGATGTCGACGTCTGCTTCGGTGGCATTAGACTCGAAACACCATCGAGTCGAATGGCTGCTGAAACAGAGGATGGGGCACTTACGGGAATACCCTACGTGCTGTAAAGCCAGTTTCTAATCAAGAATCAAGAACTAAACACTCATGTCTATTGGTGAAAGAGCGTACCTAATCAATATAATCTAAATTAAATTATCAGAGACCTGAATATTTCTAGGTAAATTCACGTAAGCTCGGATGTAACCAAATGGGAATGACGTCTGTAGTTGAAAAAACGTGCACCCTACCGTAAGAGATGATTCTATCAGTTGATATACTTCTAGTACCTTACATTTGAACGTTGTTATAAATTTCATTCATTATGTTAATCTTATTGTAATAGCATGTACTGAATATGTAATATGTATAACAATCTGATTAATGTATCAAGTATCGTTCCAGTATGAAAGTCCTACATTGTGTATCCTGTTCACGCAATATGCCCTCTATATATTCTTGTAAACCTATATTTTGTATTTACACTACATTTACGACATAGCCCTTCTCTCTATTTTTAAACCTAAATTTAGCGTGGCACGCTCATGTCTGCTATGTTTGTCTGGCAGTTGATCTTGTACTGAATCTGTAACAGGATACAGTCACGCATTTAAAGAAATACGTCTGTATGATTTCTCATTATATAGAATGTCTCGTTTTCATTTCTTTATTCAGATGAGTTAGAAATGGTATCTAGGCGTATTTTTTCTTTAGGATCTTCACTGTGACCTTGTGGAGCATGACAGAGAGGGATTTTTACTGTGGCCGTTGTTCTAGTTTCGAGTATTACCTAACCTTTACAGTGTAATTGGGCATGCCCAGTGTGTGGTTAAAGTAAGGCTAGATATTTAGAATTAGTATTTATAATGAGGTAAGATCAGCAGCTCAATTGGAGGTAGGGGCTCTCTCAGTGTGTAGCCCGCAGAAATAATGAACGCACAGTACAAATGATTAAAATGAAAAAACAAATGTGACGGCATAATATCTATCAATATGATTGGTGTTTCACTGAAATCCGTTAGTTAGTCGTAGGATCATCATCACTGCAAACTAGACACGTCCATAGTTGCTCCTATCTCTCCCTGAGTGTATCCGTCATTACACTTCTACTGACAGTACCGGTCCTCTGCTGGTTGACCACCATTTATTTGCGCCCTCCAAAATGTTCACTTTTAGCAACACCGCATTTCAATCCCTGATCTTTAATCTGAGACATTGAAAAGGAATCCCCATCCACACTAGTCTCATTCCCATGTCCTATATCTCTTATGGAGTTCAAAACGTCAGCTCGATCCATTGCCCCATCGCCCCGTGCCACAATCGCGCATGACGCCAGTTGATCTATTCTTTCATTGTCTCGAACACCCGCATGTTCCGGAACAAAAATAAATGTAGCTACTTTCAAACTCGCCTTTGTCAAGGTCTCATTTCACTGTTCGCGAACGAGACCCACTTGTACCTTCCTAATCATACTCATAGAGGCACTCAACAAGCAGACCCGTATTACCTTCTGTTTGCCTACCCACTCAAATGCTCTGGTCACCGCCATAACCTCCATGGTCATGCTACTCGTAGTCACATCAAAGGCCACATTCTCTTCCCTGGTTATTTTGTCTGCGTACTGAACTGTGAAGGCCCAAGCACTGCGAACACGTCTAATCACAGATCCATCAGTTTATATAATCACATCCCCCTCTTTGGTATTCTCACTGACAAAAGCCTGCACTTCTCTCTCCACAGCTGTGGGACACCATTCTCTGCATTCCCTGCTAAGTGATATTACTACTCTCAAACAAGTTTCGTAATCTGTGGGTAGACCTATTCATTCCGCACCTGCTGCCACATCTTGCAATCTGCAAACGCTTTGTATGACATCCTCAGCTCTGCCCATCCACGCCTTCCCTCTCTTAAATCTGCTACCTTTAACTTTCTGTTTTTCGGAATGTGATATATGTTCCTTATGTGCATGTATCTGAAGGTACGCCCGTGCACAGCAATACTGTAATCTGTGCTCTGCCGCAGAACAGTCAAGTAGGTACCGTATAGCTTTTTTGATGTGTCTCTTATGCACCCAAGAATTATGGGCATTGTTGCATTCTGGATTCTATCCAGTCTTTTGATCTGAATCCGTGACGGCAGCTAGTTAAAAATGTAAACAGTATGCTATTTATAGACCAGTGAAGACCTAAAAGAAAATTTTACCAGTATGTAATACTTTATATATTAGGAAGTGTATTAGGGTTAGAATAGTTGTGGTTTACATAACTAACCCTAACCCCAACCCCAACTAAATAAATATTTCAATTATTAAATTATAAACATGAAATTTACAAACATGGACAAGGGAAATAACTCGACTATATAGCGGACATCTACTTGTACTGTACCTATTAGCCTACATCATATTATGTTATGCAACTCTTTCATCTATAGGTCAGATATAACTGTGGCGCATGGGCAACTCTGTCATCTATAGGTCAGATATAACTGTGGCGCATGGGCAACTCTGTCATCTATAGGTCAGATATAACTGTGACACATGGGCAACTCTGTCATCTATAGGTCAGATATAACTGTGGCGCATGGGCAACTCTGTCATCTATAGGTCAGATATAACTGTGGCGCATGGGCAACTCTGTCATCTATAGGTCAGATATAACTGTGGCGCATGGGCAACTCTGTCATCTATAGGTCAGATATAACTGTGGCGCATGGGCAACTCTGTCATATATAGGTCAGATATAACTGTGGCGCATGGGCAACTCTGTCATCTATAGGTCAGATATAACTGTGGCGCATGGGCAACTCTGTCATCTATAGGTCAGATATAACTGTGGCGCATGGGCAACTAAGTGGCAGATAATTAGGAATATGAGTGAGAGGAAGCTTCCTTTGGTAGGAAAATCAAGTCCTTGGTACTAGAGGCATAGCCTAATGTGTACAAATTCAGGTAATCAAGGTAAAATATGTATTCATTCACAACAACAAAAATATTATGCCTAGGTCTATCTTCAAATTATCTAGAAAAATTATATTAGTACTACAATTGATACCAGCTCACTGTGGAATTTCAGGGTAATGAAAAAAGCAGATGCATTGGCAAAACACAGGAAGTAACCTCCCTCAGACACGTGTAAATCAGAACCTCATGAAAGTACCTCAGACACATGTAACTCAAAGCCTCATGGAAGTGCCTCAGACACATGTAACTCAGAGCCTCATGGAAGTGCCGCAGAAACGTGTAACTTAGAACCTCGTGGAAGTGAAGTCTCTGCTAGAACAACCTATGCTACTTCAGTAGAAAGAACAAAACATAAACTATAGGCCTACTCCCGGGCCAGACATTATTAAGAAATTGAACAGAAATGAACATGTCATGATATTTCGACTGAGAATGGAACACTCCTGTCTGAAAACACACACACCGAATCGATATCAGCGACTCTGTAACCTACATCTGTAGAGTAGCAGCACAGAAACCAGAACACATAATAAAGTATCCCAGTTTTGCACAGAATGACATTCTGATCCACGGGAACGTCTCAGCAAAACAAGTTGTGGGTAACCCAAGATAAAAACCTAAAACAACTCGGTCTGTACTGACCAATATTGGACGGGATTTTAAAAATTTATTGAAGTTGTGTAGTAGCACAGATGCGTCATTAGTTGTTGCGTAGTATCAGGAACCCAAAAGTATCTAAAAGAAACCACTCTATACATGACCAATATTGGGTGCTTAACATGTAATCGCTGAAAGACATGACAAAGGTAAAATATTCCGCAAAGAAAGTAAATTAATAGAGTATGTGATATGTGAACACAATAAGCAAAAGGATAAGAGTTTCACATCAATAAATAATCTTTGTAATATTCAATTAAGAAATCGGGAAGTATTGGAAAACTGGCAGTAGCTAATGCCACAAATAAACACAATAACATTCTGCTTTTGAGGCTGTAAAGCATGTTGAAGGACTGGCAAATGAAGACTGATTGTATGATTTAGTTTGCATCAATATACTTTCTATATAATGGATATCATATTGAACAATTAAAATATATTTTCTATGGTTTTTAAAGTGCTTAACAAAAAAAAATTGGTTTTTATAAACTTTTGAAGAAGACATTTGAATTGTGAAAAAATATTCAACACAATCATTAGTAAAACATAACATGATAGGATTATTATTGTATTATTTAACTTGTGACTTATATTTTGTGACGGTTATACTTGTTGTTTATTTCTTGACAGGAAATCTGCAGACAGAATTTATCACCAGTCAGTGATAACATCCAATGATGGAGATTATAAAAAATAAGGAATATCTAAAACCTGAATCAACCAATCCTGAGAAGAAAATTCAGCAAGATAATATTTCCTGGAGATTATATAAAATATTACAGAAATTAGGTTTACAGAAATTAGAAATTCATGAACAGTTTTTAAAATGTTCTTCAGTTTCTAAAATTGAAAATACTTCTGCCAATGATGAAAGTAAACATCTAGAACATAAGGATGTATTTGTTCTAGATACAGGTTATGATGACAAGAGACAAACTGCATTAGATTTGAGTGCTAGGATCAATAATATAGAACTTGCTGATGTTATTAGCATTGCTAAATATTTTGTTTTGAAGAAAAATAAGCATGACAAATCTCTATTACACTTGAGTGCTGCAATTGGTGATACAGAACTTGTAAACATCTGTCTTCAAGCTGGAGCTGATGTTCACGTTAAAGACAAAGTTAACCAAACTCCATTACATTTGAGTGCTGAAAATGGTCATACAGAAGTATCTGAAATCCTTCAAAAAGCTGGAGCTGATGTCAATGCTAGAGATAAATATAAACAATCTCCACTGCATATTAGTGCTGGAAGCGGGCATAAAGAAATTGTGAAAATACTGCTAAATGCTGGATCTGATGTCAATGCTAATAGTGAATTTCATGAAACTCCACTACATGTGAGTGCTGAAAATAATTATATAGAAATTGTGAAAATGCTTATAGATGCTAAATCTGATGTTCATGCTAAAAATAAAGATTCCAAAACTCCACTGCACTTGAGCGCTGAAAATGCTCATAAAGAAATTGTGGAAACACTTCTAAAAGCTGGATCTGCTATTGATGCTGAAGACTATATGAACCAAACTCCATTACATTTATGTGCCAGAAAAGGTCATACAGAAATATCAGAAATCCTGTGCAAAGCTGGAGCTGATGTCAATGCAAAAGATACAAGCAAACAATCTCCACTACATTTGAGCTCTAAAATGGGTCATAAAGGAATTGTGGAAATACTTCTAAATAATGGAGCTATTGTTGATGCTGAAGACTGTATGAAACAAACTCCACTACATTTAAGTGCTACCAATGGTCACAAAAACATATCAAAAATCCTTCATATGGCTGGAGCATCAATTTATAAAAAAGACAACAAAGGTCTCTGTTTTATGGATTATGATAAACGATGGCAAGATTGTAGAACTAAAAATATGCCAAAAGCTCGTCTAACTGTCATCAAAACTATGTCATCATTAAGAACATCCTTGAATGGTTCATCAGAAAACACCACAACTACAACAATTCAACACTTAGAAACGACCAGTGAAACATTTCCGGCAATAAGAAATCAGCTCCTCAAATCAGTGAAGAATAATTCTAAAAAAGGTAAATTTTGTTCCGTTTGTATTTCTTGTAATTTATACTTTTAGAACTCTAGAAGACAGGAAAGTATCAATTTATTTTAAATTTAAATTGTCAAAAGTTGGGATATGAACGAAACAATTATTTAAGAGATGCTATATTTCTTTTCTGTGAAGTGTAGTTGTTCATCCATCGCAAGTGATGATGACCATTCGTTGCATCCACTTTGGAAATTCAGTGAGAGTTGCCATTGATTGTGTGTTCTTATATGGCTAATAAGCCCTATTCTGGCTGAAAATGTCCTTGGACAGTTTGGACACCTGATGACCACTTAAAGTGAAGTACAGTCAGTGATGGCCAATATACCAGGTTAAATTTCCATCACAGGTAGTTGGCATCTAAATCATTAAGTAATAAATGGCAACCTCATCATCATCAAGTGACATATTCTTTCCAGAACGTAGTCTTTCCTATGGATCTCTTGAATTCTCCGCGGTATTGAGCAAGTTGCCCTACCCGTTCTAGTGGCATGCACAGGCATTCTTGAATGTCTTTTGTCCAACAGCGTCCTGGCCAGTCTTTGACCCTGTTGCCTTCTATCATCCCTTCAGTAACACTCTCCATGCTGTCGTGTCTCTTAATATGACCAAAAAAACTAGCTTTTTCTTTAGTATGTTGTTCAGAAGCCAGCCTTCCTGGACGTTAATTGTTTGCAACACATTATTTTAATCTCCAGTTTGTTTTCCTTGCTGTCCATGGTATTCCAAAACTCTTCTATAGTGATTTAATACAAATGATGTTATTCTTTTGGCCATTTTTTAAATTTAGTGTCCATGCTTCATATCCATATGTCGTCACAGGAAACACACATGTTCATAGTAAACACAATTTGGTTCTTATGTTAGTACCCTGCCATAGTTTCTTTAACGGTTTTAATTTTGCCAGCACCATTGCAGTTCTTCTCTTGATCTCAACTGCGCAGTCCCCCGCATCGTTTATATTTGTTTATATTAGTTCCTATTTGTTTATATTTGTTACATTGTTTATATTTGTTTATATTTGTTTATATTTTGTGATGGTTACAATATTTCTTCTATTTAGTCTGGACTCATCTTCTAAGTAACGTTTGTATTGATGGTCTATGTATTCCAGCAGAGTTTTGTGGCTGTAGGAAAATAAAATAGTTGATAGCAAGTTACACGAAAGACATAAGGTGAAACACATTTTAAAACTTATTGTAGTTGCTTGTTATATCTATGTCACAAATAAATAGTTCAAATATATTTACACAAAACTGCGACTAATAATAAGGATAAAATAACAATAATTAATATGATAATAAGGACAATACAGGCGGATGTTTTGGTGTAAGGCCTTTGTCATAGCAATAATGACACAAAATTAGAAGGAACACTACACAGACTAATAGAAAAAATGGAAACTGACAAATTGAAACAGGACGGAGATGTAATAGTTAGAAGTGAGTATGAGTTAAACATGTATTCTCAGGGCCAAATCTGCCGATCCATGATAGATTAATCTGATAATGAATCAGCTGAAGGAAAATTACATTGTTTATATTTTGTGAAGGTTACATTGTTTATATTTGTTTATATTTGTTTATATTAGTTTATAATGGTTCTTATGATAGTACCCTGCCATAGTTTCTTTATCTGTTTTAATTTTGCCAGCACCATTGCAGTTTTCTCTTGATCTCAACTGTGCAGTCCCCTGTATTGTTTATATTAGTTCCTAAATAATCAAAATGTGTCACTTCTTCCAAATTGAAGTTCTCAATACTAATTTTATGTCTTGATTTAGTTTTGTCAGTTGGCATTACTTTTGTCTTTTTCACATTTAAGATCAAGTTCGATGAACTTTTGAGTTGACTTAATTATGTTCAGGACGTCATGTTCATGTGTTGTTAATAGCATTATGTCGTCTGCAGATCTAATTTCTGGTATCTGCAGCCCTCCTATATGTGCAAACTACTGAATGTAAATACTGCAAAGAAAATCATTGGTCAGTAAATGTTGAGTTTTATGCCTACATCCTGAATAGAACATGCTACAAGACATTGTTGAGTAACATTTGTAAGAAATTATTCAGTAACATTTGCAAGAAATTGTTGAGTAACATTTGCAAAAAAATTGTTGAGTAACATTTGTAAAATAAATAAGAATCATACAAATAAATAAAATAAATGATTAGAGATTGAATGAAACAATGAATGTAATGTATGATGTTTACATCTAGAACTCATTGTTGTAACATGTTTTCTCAGGTCGTGATGATGCTGGAAGTGGTAGTTCAACAACTTTGACATCTGAGACAGCTGTTTGCCAACTTACAGCAACATCTTCTGGATCAGATACCTCAGCTACTTCTGTATCAAAAAGACATCATCTACATGACACAGATCTGTCAGAATTAAACATCATCAGTCAACAGTTCCAGGAACACTGTTCACAGTTTTCTCCAAAATTTGATGAAGGTTCGGAGACGACATGTTCATCTGATGTGAAAGCTGCATTCCTAGATGGAAAAGTTATTATGTATGTATCGTAGTTTCATTACTCTCTCTCTCTCTCTCTCTCTCTCTCTCTCTCTTTCTCCTATGTGTTGTTGGGCCTGAAAGTGCAGCAAAGAATAGCACTACTGTTTACCAACAGTCCTCTCTGAGTAGAAACCATCTTCTCAAAATATCACACCGCTGAGAGTTAGTTTTCTTGGTTTTAAACTCCGACCAGATCTCTCTTACAGCAGGGCAGTGGTTCAACAAAATTCCAGCAGGCTGTAGTCCAGAGAATGAAATTGCATTGTGTAGTAATTTTATATGTACCAATGGCCTGGCACATCCTACTTCAGCATTATCTTTTGGTTATGAAATAAAGCTCTGGAGAAACCACCACATTGCACAAAGAAACCACCACATTGCACAAAGAAACCACCACATTGCACAACGGAGGTAAAGGTAATTTTTCATAATTCTTTGGGATTAAAACAATAACAACACCCTTCCATGTATTTCATAAGAGCCAACTAATAGGTTTTGGGGTGAATTTTAGCTGTCCCATCTCGTATAGGTCAAAGTGACCCACATATCATGATGAAGATAGATTTGTCAGGCAAAAAATGACAAATATCACAGCTGTGCTATAAACCATGACAACATATTTTGTTCTTTGGACTTCATTCTGTGAATCTGTTTAGCGAAAACAGAAGAAGAAGAAGACTAGGTCTACTCTTTAAATATCTTTCTTTGTTGCATAAATATGAAAGACATGATCACAATTTCCAAAGACCATTTTCTTCTTTATGTTTACTTTGTCTTTTTATTAAAACACTTTTAGTGTCACATGATTTCTTTTAAAAATGAGAGTTATACAAGGATGCACACTATCCCCATACCTGTTCAATATCAACTCTGGAAAGATAATGTGAAACGTAAACAATGACATGACATATGCTGACTTCCAACCTCTTGAATCGGCAGTCAGCAGATCCCAGAAATCAGATCTGCTGATACCACAGTTTTATTAACAACACACATAGTCAGATGATGATATGAATGTCATCAACGAATTGAACTGTAGTCACCATCATCGAGACAGTGGCATAGTGCTTGTCTGTCAGAAATGTTTCAGATGGTCATAGTTTTCTTCCTGTGGTTTTGCATAGTGGACACACATTCATCTGTTACAACTACATGATGGCATCAACCAACCAAGAAATTGAACTGTCATTTGTTGTGTAATGTTGGATACACTCAAGTGGAGATCAGAGCACATATCCATGTCCAGCATGTCCAGCATGTCCATCATGTCCATCATGTCCAGCATGTCCATCATGTCCATCATGTCCAGCATGTCCATCATGTCCATCATGTCCATCATGTCCAGCATGTCCATCATGTCCAGCATGTCCATCATGTCCATCATGTCCAGCATGTCCATCATGTCCATCATGTCCATCATGTCCAGCATGTCCAGCATGTCCATCATGTCCATCATGTCCAGCATGTCCATCATGTCTAGCATGTCCATCATGTCCATCATGTCCAGCATGTCCATCATGTCCAGCATGTCCAGCATGCAGTAATTATGATCTGACATCTAACTAAAGTCTATAATTGTGTCAAGTCATCAATGTTCACATAATTTTACAATTGTGTCAAGTCATCAATGTTCACATAATTTTACAATTGTGTCAAGTCATCAATGT
This sequence comes from Meghimatium bilineatum, assembly GCA_034231615.1. Lineage (NCBI taxonomy): Eukaryota > Metazoa > Mollusca > Gastropoda > Stylommatophora > Philomycidae > Meghimatium > Meghimatium bilineatum. Next base: position 85,569,743 of record CM067319.1, read on the forward strand.
TCACATAATTTTACAATTGTGTCAAGTCATCAATGTTCACATAATTTTACAATTGTATGAAATCATAAATGTTCACATAATGCAGTCTTTTTGTACAGATGCATAAAAAAAATTATAGAAAACAATTAAACTTGATATTATTCTTTCCTCTGTGATTTTCTATTTCTAGGCAACCAATTATAATTATCAAAAACAAGAGCATTGTCATCAACAATATCAATGATGCTACAAATTTTGCCCCTAATGGCACAATACATTACATTTCTGGCAGCACCAATGACAGTGATGAGTCATAGGAAATTGCATCTTGATAAAATCAACTGGTTTGTTTTGTTTCTATTTTTATGGTAGTGAATTGTCTAAAACTGTCTATGTTTCTAGAATAAGTGAGACTGCTGTATAATTATATAACAAGAAGTACTTAGGTCTAAGTAAACTTATATAACAAGAAGTACTTAGGTCTAAGTAAACTTATATAACAAGAAGTACTTAGGTCTAAGTAAACTTATATAACAAGAAGTACTTAGGTCTAAGTAAACTTATATAACAAGAAGTACTTAGGCCTAAGTAAACTTATATAACAAGAAGTACTTAGGTCTAAGTAAACTTATATAACAAGAAGTACTTAGTTCTAAGTAAAATTATATAACAAGAAGTACTTAGGCCTAATTGCCTAAGTAAAGCACAAGATCAGTCAGCTTAATGAATGCACAGAATCTCCGGGCTATTGGGTAATATCATCATCATCAGGTGGCATATCCTGAACAGGATGTAGCAGTTATCACAGCATTTTGAAACTTTTGTCGAACTTGAGCCAGTCTTCCTGCTTCTGTTATCGTCGTGTTCAGGTGCTCTTTGATATCTTGATCCCATCTTATTTTTGATCTGCCTCTTGTTCGTCCTCCTGGTATCATCCCCTCCATTATGGTTTTCTCTAGGCTGTCAGGCGTTTGATATGACCAAAATATTGTAGTTTTCTGGAAAGAACCATTCTGTTTAACCAGTTTTCTTTTACATTCATTTCTCTCAGGTCTCAGGATGTCTACATTTGTGATCTTTTACGTCCATGGCATTCAAATAATTCTTCTGTAACATTTTGTTTAAAATGCTGCTATTTTATTTTTCACTCAATGACTGTTCAGGATTCAAACCCATATATTGTCACTGGAGATGTAAAAGTTCTTAGGAATGTCACATTTTATTGTTTTGCAGCAGCTAAGCCACATGTTCTTCATGTGTATCAGATTCTTTGATGCGATAGCCAACCTTCTTCTGACTTCTTCATGGCAATCACTGTTGCTGTTGATAAGAGAAACAAGGTATTCAAAACTGGTGACTCTTTCTAATTCGCTGTTGTTGATACTGATTGAGAACTTGCTAGTGGTTTTATCGCTTGTCATAATCTTGGTCTTGTTTCCATTCAGAAATGAGACAATTGGATACGGGTAGGAAAAAATACAAATAACAGTATATAAAACAGTTTTAATGTTTCAGCCTTAACTGTTACTGTACAGTTAATATTTCTAAAATGTGGTTGGTAGTTTCCACACAAAATAACTTCATCTTTTGGCTAGATGTTCGTCTTTTCGCTAGATGTTTGAACATTTTGCAATGAAAGTCTTCACCATCATCATCATCAAGTGCCGTCTCTACAATGAAGGTTGGCTGCAACAGATCTCCAACATCCCCTGTCTCTTGCTTTTGTGGTGCACTCTGCTAGACTGTAACATGCCCATCTTGTAATGTTACTCTCCAACTTGTATCTCTGTCAACCTCGTGTTCACTTCCCTTTGACTTTACCCTCAAGTAATGTCTTCAATAAGGTGTCATGTCTTTTAATGTGTCCAAAATATTTTATTTTCCTTATCTTTATTTATCTTAGTAGTTCTTTCTTCATATTAAGTGTTTTTATCACCTCTTTCTTTGTTTTCTTCTCCTTTCATGATGTTCTCCCTGTTCTTCTATATACCCACATCTCAAAGGTATATATTCTGTCTAATTGTTTATTTGGTGTCCATGTTTCTGAGCCATACATTAATATAGAATAGATGTAGCATTTTATAATTCTAATTTTTAACTTGTTTGTAATTTGTTTACCGGTAGATGCTACTATTTTCCTCATGTCATTGAAGGTACTTTAAGCCATTCCTATTCTCCTTTTAACTTCTTTTTCACATCTGCCATCATTTGTGACTATGTGTCCAAGATATTGATAATGTTTTACTTGTTGTAGTTTCTCTCCATCTATGTTTATGTTTATCTCTTGTTCTTCTGTGTCTTTGCTCATTATCATTGTGTTTATTTTTTGAATGTTTATATCCAGTCCATATTCATTACTTGATTTATTGCCTTGATCTATTAGTCTTTGTAGTTCATGTTCACTTTCTGCTAAAAGAACAGTTTCATCTGCATATCTAAGGTTGTTTATTATTTTCCCATTGATCTTGAGTCCTGGTATTTCTTCTATATTTTTAAAGATATTCTCTGTGTAGATATTAAATAGACTTGGTGATAAAATGCATCCTTGTCTTACCCCTCTTCTTATTTCTATGTATGGAGAGTAGCTGTTTTCACACCTTATTGATGCAGTTTGTTCCCAATATATATTTCTAATCAGCCTGATGTCTTTTCCATCTATGCCTACTTCTTGAAGACATTTGATTAATTTTTCATGTTGGACTCTGTCAAATGTCTTGATGTAGTCTATGAAGCAAATATAGGATACTTTTTTGGGACTTCTATATATTTATCTATCACTAGTTGGATACTCAGTATAGCTTCTCTAGTTCCTTTGTTTTTCCTAAAACCGAATTGTTCTTTACCAACCTGTGTCTATCTTGTTTTCAATTATTTTATATATTATCTTGAGAAGTCTTTTAGTTAAGTGACTCATTAGACTTGTTGCACTATATTCTGTAAATTCCACAGCCTGGAATTCTTAGGTAAAGGTATGAATATTGATGATGTTAGGTCATTAGGTATGTGGCCTGTTTCATATCTGTCATTGTAAAGTTCTGTGAAAACATCCACACCAAATTCATTTGGAGTTTTTATTATGTCTGATGTTATTGAATCCTGCAGCCTTTCCAACTTTTATTGATTTTAAGCACACACATTAGAAATATTATTTCTAATCCTAGTACTTAACCGTAAGCTTGCCAAATCACACAACAAAGGTTAGGTAATACCTCGAAACTAGAGCTAAGGTCACAATGAAGAATTAAAAGCAACTTGCGCAGGCCTATGTTTTATTATCTAGTAATATATTACGTACTTCTGTACTGCAAACAAGACAATAGACATACATTCTAGAAATTACATTCAATTCTGCAGTGTTTGATGAGTAACTACTGCACTGTTTGATGAGTAACTACTGCACTGTTTTTACACATAAATAAAATGTTCACAGACTAAATCAAATGTAACTAGGAAAATCTATTACTTGTTTGCAAATTCTTCAACACATGTCAACAACAAACACTGAAATCATCACATGATGTTTATTTGAACATAGAAACATTTGAAACTTCCCCAGATAGTTGTACAAACAGATAGGCCCTATATATATATATATATATATATATATATATATATATATATATATATATATATATATATATATATATATATATATATATATATATATATATATATATATATATATATATATATATATATATATATATATATATATATATATATATATATATATATATATATATATATATATATATATATTCTACAAAACAGCCAACTTTAGATGTCTATATATTTTTTAGAAATTATCTTTGTTTAAATTTTGTGTTTGTAATGTTTTATCAGAAACTTTATTCTAATAGGATCTTAATTTCTAATCTTCAAACAAGAGAATAGACACATTCAGAAAATTTCATTCAATTCTGCACGTGATACATATATATTTATATTACATCATTCTAAGTTTACAAATAAATAAAATATTGTACAAAGACTAAATGTAAACATTTTGTTGCTTAGAAAGAGAGTGTGAAAATGTGAGTTTAGTTCATGTTTACTAAGAGTTGCAGGTCTTTTACAATGAAACACAAGACAATCAGTGTAGGAGCAGTAAAAATAATGGCACTAGCACAAAAGTATTAGAGGGCAGACATGTAACAGCAGAGGCCACAATTACATACATATAAGCCTACACAAGTATTGTCATAGAGATGTCATGACTGTATTGTCAGGTGATTAGATTCAGTATGTTGTAAACCCAATCTGGCATATGGTAGTGAAGCATAGAATATTGACAATATTGCAAGGAAACATTTGGAGGCCACAGAGATGTGGTTTTATAGAAAAATGTTGAAAATATCATGTACAGCTAAAAAGAGTAATGCTATAATTCTTCAACTGGTCAACTCAAATAGAGAACTTATTAACTGTATTAGAAGACAATAATCACGGTTCCTGGGTCATGCCATGAGAAGAGGGGGGGGGCTGGAAAACAATGTAACAACTGGAAAGATCGAGGGTAAAAGAGACAGAGGAAGACAACGTGAGAAAATGTTGGATGGATTGAAAGCCTGGCATGATGCAGAATAATCAGAAACTATATTTAAATGTATAACAAACAGAGATCTGTGGAGAGACATGATCGTCTACACCGGATGAAGGGAAGAAGGCTGGTACCAATGAATGAATGAATATTGAAAGAGGCAATAATTGTCAGTGAAGAGGGAGGGAGGGGAAATTCCTTTATTTGATGCCCATGACCATCAACATTTAAGACTTTCTGCCTCAAATGGAATCATCCTTCTAAAGTTTTGCATTTGAATTTTCAAATGATTTTCATTGGTCACTTTGTGTCGACAGTCAATGAAGATGTCAGAAAAAGTCAAAGCAGCTATTTTTGAAAGATGGTTCCCAGATGAATCAGCAGGTCTTATATTTGTAGATGGTCACTGAGTAACTCATGAAAGTCGAATATCTAGAACAAAACAATTCACCTGTTTCTAAAATAAACCACATGTCAACACCTCATTCTCCCATCACTAAAATAAACCACATGTCAACACCTCCTCACATCACTAAAATAAACCACATGTCAACACCTCCTCACATCACTAAAATAAACCACATGTCAACACCTCATTCTCACATCACTAAAATAAACCACATGTCAACACCTCCTCACATCACTAAATAAACCACATGTCAACACCTCCTCACATCACTAAAATAAACCACATGTCAACACCTCATTCTCCCATCACTAAAATAAACCACATGTCAACACCTCATTCTCCCATCACTAAAATAAACCACATGTCAACACCTCCTCACATCACTAAAATAAACCACATGTCAACACCTCATTCTCCCATCACTAAAATAAACCACATGTCAACACCTCATTCTCCCATCACTAAAATAAACCACATGTCAACACCTCCTCCCATCACTAAAATAAACCACATGTCAACACCTCATTCTCCCATCACTAAAATAAACCACATGTCAACACCTCATTCTCCCATCACTAAAATAAACCACATGTCAACACCTCATTCTCTCATCACTAAAATAAACCACATGTCAACACCTCATTCTCCCATCACTAAAATAAACCACATGTCAACACCTCCTCACATCACTAAAATAAACCACATGTCAACACCTCATTCTCCCATCACTAAAATAAACCACATGTCAACACCTCATTCTCCCATCACTAAAATAAACCACATGTCAACACCTCATTCTCCCATCACTAAAATAAACCACATGTCAACACCTCCTCACATCACTAAATAAACCACATGTCAACACCTCATTCTCCCATCACTAAAATAAACCACATGTCAACACCTCATTCTCCCATCACTAAAATAAACCACATGTCAACACCTCATTCTCCCATCACTAAAATAAACCACATGTCAACACCTCATTCTCCCATCACTAAAATAAACCACATGTCAACACCTCATTCTCCCATCACTAAAATAAACCACATGTCAACACCTCATTCTCCCATCACTAAAATAAACCACATGTCAACACCTCATTCTCCCATCACTAAAATAAACCACATGTCAACACCTCATTCTCTCATCACTAAAATAAACCACAAGAAAGGTCTGATAATAAAACAATACATAGGCCTACCTTTCACTTCCTGTTACTAGGCTGAAAATGTGTTCACATTAGATTTCACTACAAACTACAATGAAGGTCAAACAAAAGCAATACCTTCCCCTTCCCACAAGGAACTGGTACAGTGAGTTGGCACTGAAATCCAGTCATTATGACATGTCAAACATTGTGCAAGGGCATAGCTTGTGGTAATAATTATCTATAAATCCTAGCGTTTAAGCTGTTCACCTTGTGTTCAAGAGGTCATGGGTTCGATTTCGATTCCGGCTCATGTTGTCTTCTTTGCAAGGTTGATTTTTTCAGATATTCTAGTGGATTATCACTAAAAGCCACAATTTACGTGCTATTAGTGGTACTCTCAGCAGGCTCTTCGTTGAGAGTGACGAAGTAAATATGGGAGACCGAGTACAGTGAAGTCAATCCTCTAAGACTTGTCAACTTGTTTTTTTATATAGCGAAATTCATTTATTATGCACATAAGTATTAGGCACAGTTATTACGTACCAGTCCCGATTGATTCGTTATAACAGAATTCCATCGTGTTGTACTAATGAGCATGTAAACAATTACGCATTCTTGAGAATGTCATCTTGCTGTTTTTGACATATTGCTATGGTTTTGTATTGTTACAATTTTGACACATTGTTACAGAATTGTATTGTTACAGTTTTGTATTGTTATAGTTTCGCATTGTTACAGTTTTGTATTGCTGCTGTTTACTTGATGAATGATTACAAAACAACATTATTGTGTACTGGACAGTCTTATAACTGCTTAGATCGTCATCAGTCGTCCACGAGTATGCCACTACTAGTCAGAGGTCTATTTTATGATCTTCAGATCTGCCCAGAGACAATACACTTTCTCCCTGGTCTTCTCCATGTCTGTCATTCTGTGCATATGCACATTATCACCACCATCATCTTCTTATTTTCTGTAGTAAATCAATGAATTCCTTTATTAGTTCAACTCTATCTCTGTTCAATAATGTCTCATCAACCGCATCATTACCTTAACATCCGCCCCCGCCCAAAGTTTACTTGTCTATATTTATATATGTATACATTTTTTGCAGATAAATCAGCAGCACTCAGTGTAATAAGGATTTTGCCCTGCCGTCTGTACCAACAGTGCCCTGTCACAATCGTCAACAGTGTCCTGTCATATGTGCCAACAGTGCCCTGTCATCAGCGTCAACAGTGTCCTGTAATCAGCATCAACAGTGCCCTGTCATCAGCGTCAACAGTGTCCTGTCATATGTGCCAACAGTGCCCTGTCATATATGCCAACAATGCACTGTCATCAGCGTCAACGGTGTCCTGTCATCAGCGTCAACAGTGCCCTGTCATCAGCGTCAACAGTGTCCTGTCATATGTGCCAACAGTGCCCTGTCATCAGCGTCAACAGTGTCCTGTCATATGTGCCAACAGTGTCCTGTCATATGTGCCAACAGTGCCCTGTCATCAGCGTCAACAGTGTCCTGACGAAAGTACTTGAGGCTGCTATAGTTACATCTTTTACGATATAATGAATTTATTGATAAAGTCATGGAGAAAGAGAGACAGAGATAGTGTGAGAAAAACATTACAAGATGGACAGGTTACAATCTAGCAGAGTGCACAACCCAGACAAGAGACAAGGTATGTTGGAGGTCTGTTGCAGCCAACCTTCATTGCAAGATTGTACTTGATGATGCTGATGATGAAAGTAATCAAGTGATAGCTGATAATGCATGGGTTGATGATACCATTATGTTCACACATTGATCTATGCATCGCTGTAAGAAATCTGGCGACTGTGAATCTGACCTGGTATTCATACTCAGGAATGTAGATAATTGGGGGGGGGGGCTTTTGTTACAAATTATAAAAAATAGGAATTTTAAACATTAAGATTTTAGTGAGTTAAATCTATATTTTTTTTAATGAATAAATAAACACATAACAATTTTGCATACCTCTTGATATGCTTCACATATCTGAAGGTCTGATCACTGGAATATATTAGCAACTAATATGCAACAGTAAACTTTCTGTGTCTGGCTCTGTGGCAGTGTGCTACAGAGCTCGTCTTTGATGGCCAGGTTAATGAGTTTGAAACCCGCCTCAGACAATTGTGCAACTGGATCGTTCAGAATGCAGTGGCAAACTATTGAATGTCAATACTGCAAATAAAATCACTATAGTAAATGAATGTTAGGTTGATGACCTACATCCTGTGTAGGATATGCTTCCTGTTTGTGTAAACTCTTAGTAGATAGCATGAAAATAAAGTGAGGTTTTTCTCCTATGGAAGCCCCACATCACTTCATCTGTACAATTACATTTTCATTAGTAGTACAACATTCAGAGAACCTGACATTACATATCACTTTGGGAGAAACAGATTAGATCCGGACCTGAACATGGTTCTATCTGCTAATGACTGGCCGAAACAGATGAGCTCTAGCCCTGTACATGGTTCTATCTGCCAACGAGTGGCTGAAACAGATGAGCTCTAGCCCTGTACATGGTTCTATCTGCCAACGAGTGGATATATGCTATCCCACTTTTATGGCATATGGGTTATGGAGAAAACAACTCTGCAGAGCTTGACAATTCCATGGGAGAATCCAGAATAGAGCAAAGAGATTAGACTAAATTTGCATAAATGGAGAGCCAACATTGGGTGGTCGAAAATGGTTCGCTATCTCTCGTGAAGACCTCTGACAGGAAAGGATTCTTGACTGGATTGTTGAAGCTCATAACCAGTGCTGCATGCTTCTGAAAGGTATAAAAGCAATAAAACCACTAGAATTGAACCACTCCCAGTAGAGGCTTCTAAAAGGTATAAAAGCAATAAAACCACTAGAATTGAACCCCTCCAAGTAGAGGCTTCTGAAAGGTACAAAAGCAATAAAACCACTAGAAACTAACCCCTCTGAGTAGAGGCTTTTCAAAGTAATGCAGGACTCTAAGAGTTGGAATCATAGGGTGTGAAAAAAAGCTCTGGATAAAATGCCTGGAAATGTAAACAAATAAACAAACCAAGATGTCTTACACACACAAACAATGACTACAGTGGAATTAATCTATATTATGAATGATTTATAACAAAATTCACTCTTGAAAAAACTTTTTTTGGAATTCACAATTATATTTATATTTTTATTGTTCATACTGAACTGACGTCGTCATGGGGAAGGGGGGTCGTTCACGCGATATAAAAGGGGGAGGGGAAGTGACTCCTCAGATACATACATCCATACAGATATTTAATCCATACAGATATTTAATCTATACAGATATTTAATCCATACAGATATTTAATCTATACAGATCTCCATACACTTGCACTGTTTTCAAATGAACTAGGAATTCTATCTTCTACATTAGTTACCGGGTATATCATCACTCGTCTGTCGTGTTTCAGAGTTGTTGGCATCTCCCGTATAAGCGACCTAACTTTATTATTTTTATTACTTATTGTTATTATTATTATGGTTGAGTTTTTGGTCATCGTTGATTACGACAGACGAACATCATAAGCGACCAACATGAAAAGTATCTAAAGCTAATCCAAGCAGCTTTGATATTTATTTATTTATAGTTTTTTTAATTGTGCTGATTACAACAATAAGTACAATTGTTTTTGTAAACTTATGTCTATCAATGAGTTACAGTGGCATCCTATTATAATAACTTGGTCCCGATCAACAAAACATATATGTCTTATCTACAATATAAACAATAATGAATAAATATCATTTGGGGATTTTGACAAGTGCTGTTATATAGGGAATTTGCTATTAAAGGATACAGTATGTAGAGTTTCCATTGCATAAATAAGAACAACAGATTGTTTCACACTGTGTCTAGAAGTAGTTGATAAATAAGAACAACAGATTGTTTCATACTGTGTCTAGAAGCAGTTGATAAATAAGAACAACAGATTGTTTCACACTGTGTCTAGAAGTAGTTGATAAATAAGAACAACAGATTGTTTCATACTGTGTCTAGAAGTAGTTGATAAATAAGAACAACAGATTGTTTCACACTGTGTCTAGAAGTAGTTGATAAATAAGAACAACAGATTGTTTCACACTGTGTCTAGAAGTAGTTGATAAATAAGAACATCAGATTGTTTCACACTGTGTCTAGAAGTAGTTGATAAATAAGAACAACAGATTGTTTCACACTGTGTCTAGAAGTAGTTGATAAATAAGAACAACAGATTGTTTCACACTGTGTCTAGAAGCAGTTGATAAATAAGAACATCAGATTGTTTCACACTGTGTCTAGAAGTAGTTGATAAATAAGAACATCAGATTGTTTCACACTGTGTCTAGAAGCAGTTGATAAATAAGAACATCAGATTGTTTCACACTGTGTCTAGAAGTAGTTGATAAATAAGAACATCAGATTGTTTCACACTGTGTCTAGAAGTAGTTGATAAATAAGAACATCAGATTGTTTCACACTGTGTCTAGAAGCAGTTGATAAATAAGAACATCAGATTGTTTCACACTGTGTCTAGAAGTAGTTGATAAATAAGAACATCAGATTGTTTCACACTGTGTCTAGAAGTAGTTGATAAATAAAAACATCAGATTGTTTCACACTGTGTCTAGAAGCAGTTGATAAATAAGAACAACAGATTGTTTCACACTGTGTCTAGAAGTAGTTGATAAATAAGAACATCAGATTGTTTCACACTGTGTCTAGAAGTAGTTGAACAACAGATTGTTTCACACTGTGTCTAGAAGTAGTTGATAAATAAGAACAACAGATTGTTTCATACTGTGTCTAGAAGCAGTTGATAAATAAGAACATCAGATTGTTTCACACTGTGTCTAGAAGCAGTTGATAAATAAGAACATCAGATTGTTTCACACTGTGTCTAGAAGTAGTTGATAAATAAGAACAACAGATTGTTTCACACTGTGTCTAGAAGTAGTTGATAAATAAGAACAACAGATTGTTTCACACTGTGTCTAGAAGCAGTTGATAAATAAGAACATCAGATTGTTTCACACTGTGTCTAGAAGCAGTTGATAAATAAGAACAACAGATTGTTTCACACTGTGTCTAGAAGTAGTTGATATATAAGAACAACAGATTGTTTCATACTGTGTCTAGAAGCAGTTGATAAATAAGAACATCAGATTGTTTCACACTGTGTCTAGAAGTAGTTGTACTTGTCATATTTTTTAAATAAACAAGAAATGCTTAAGTAACAACAAATAAAGATAACGAAAATATTGGATGTTTAGTCCGACAAATTGGAGAGTGCTGCAGTAAACAAACATATAAGTAGGAAATACTCAATGAGATAGAAAGGTTTCTAGAAAATACATAATTATCAATAGTTAAAAATCAATAATTAACAATAAAACATAGAATAAGGCCATTTTTTTACATCGCAGTCCAACCGGGACCTTTCAAGAAACAAATAGCAATCAAAAACACAAAACCAACAAATATTGACAAACAAAATGACTTATTTCTCTTACCAACGGCATAATCAGCGATGTATCTATAGCTGCTATTTATATTGAAAATATCAAACGGCTGCCAGAAAATGTTATAATGGGGAGAGGGGGTGGGCGTTACAACATTAATGTCTTGTAAAGAGGGCTGTGGCCCGAAAAAGTTTGGGAACCTATGGTCTAGACCAAGCTCTTTTAGTGGGAGTTGTCTCGATGAAATTGTTGCAATAGGATTGGATTATACTCATATTGAAAATGAGCACAATGATAAAAAATGACAATACAAATTGATGTTTCAGTATAAGACCTTCATCAGAAGCAAATTAATGCGTAAACATGTTATTCTTGTATCTATTATATCATCATTGATCTGACGTAGTTAGTAGGCCTCTATATTAGTATACCTCAATTACTAGATATTCTCATTAATCTTTGTATCATTACTTTAATTATCTTATTAAATTATTATCTTATTATTATCGATCATACCTTCTGGTAATGCATCGTTAAAATAAGGAAATCACCTGAAACCATTTTTTGTCCAGTCGACTAGCTATAAATGGATACTTGGGTTGGGGAAGTTAAACACAGCGAGGAAAGGAGCTCATCTTTGTATATAATATTTATGTTTTTATGTATGTTACTACAGCCCATGCTTTCTTCTGCCAATATATATATTATTTATGTATCTGTTAAGCTACTGGACAAGCATAAGCAGCTGTATGTACCTACTGTTTTTTGATTGGTTTGACATAGATTTTTAACAAATCTTGATTTAATTAGTTATTAATTTATATATACTTATTTTGATATGCAATAATTGCAAAGTAGAGAGTTCTTATTTCATATTATCATTTATCTGAAATAAACAGATTTATCTGCTGTTTCTATTCTGCCTGCTGTAAGAACTATATGGGTGGAAATAGCAAAAGAAACCATAAAGAGACACAGGCTGACCGTTGCTAATGCGATTCAAATGTCCAAATAGAGACAACTCCAAATTCCCTTCATGACACTTAACAATATAAGTGGATATGAAAATACCTAGATTGATAAATATTATTTAAATTCTATATTTGTTTCATGTTCTTCTTCTTCTACATTCGCTCGCTGATGACCGACACGAAAGTTCACGTGATTTCTGCTGGGAGAGCGTGAAGTACTTTGTGGTGCCAGCAGAGCTGTGTTACTTACCTCCCCGAGTGTCCAGTACATCCATTTTATATGTCTTTGTTCATTATTCATGACTGAAACATAGATTTGTTTTTTTAATATATATAAATTACCTATATATAATCTCGATGTTTATGTTTATTTATTAGATGTGATACAACTTTGGATAGACATTTCCATGCTTATATTTGTTATTGTTGTCTTTTTTTTAGCACCACAACAGTTAATGTGAGATGGTGATTAATAGTGTTATATTTTGGAAGTCATTTTAATTTTAGAGCAAATTTGTATTATATTTATTTTCAACATTCCAATGTGGTCTTTTAAATCTTCTGGTTAATAAAAGTTTTTTTTGCAGAAATATTGATTCGTAGTGCAGTGTTTTTATGATTAGTAAAACTATATTACATTCTGTGGTGAGAATGTAGGCAGTGAAGTATGTAATGGTAAAATGTATGCAGTAACATATGTAATGAACGTCCGTATTGATAGCACCAAGAAGGCAGCAAAATATAGCAACACTGTTTACTTTCCATGTACCCGTAGGTATATATCGAATGAGACAACTAAGAAGGGTATGGGGTGGAGATGTATGTTACCAAGTTATAAAATACAGTTATGTTGGAAGGTCGAGATGTATGTTGAATCTCACTATCGCTGTATTCCCCACTTGTTATGTCTGCTGATGTATCCCTCACTTGTTATGTCTGCTGATGTATTCCCCACTTGTTATGTCTGCTGATGTATTCCCCACTTGTTATGTCTGCTGATGTATTCCCCACTTGTTATGTCTGCTGATGTATTCCCTCACTTGTTATGTCTGCTGATGTATTCCCCACTTGTTATGTCTGCTGATGTATTCCCCACTTGTTATGTCTGCTGATGTATTCCCCACTTGTTATGTCTACTGATGTATTCCCCACTTGTTATGTCTGCTGATGTATCCCTCACTTGTTATGTCTGCTGATCACTTGTTATGTCTGCTGATGTATCCCCCACTTGTTATGTCTGCTGATGTATTCTCTCACTTGTTATGTCTGCTGATGTATTCCCCACTTGTTATGTCTGCTGATGTATTCCCCACTTGTTATGTCTGCTGATGTATTCCCCACTTGTTATGTCTGCTGATGTATTCCCCACTTGTTATGTCTGCTGATGTATTCCCCACTTGTTATGACTGCTGATGTATCCCCCACTTGTTATGTCTGCTGATGTATCCCTCACTTGTTATGTCTGCTGATGTATCCCTCACTTGTTATGTCTGCTGATGTATCCCTCACTTGTTATGTCTGCTGATGTATTCCCTCACTTGTTATGTCTGCTGATGTATCCCTCACTTGTTATGTCTGCTGATGTATTCCCCACTTGTTATGTCTGCTGATGTATTCCCCACTTGTTATGTCTGCTGATGTATTCCCCACTTGTTATGACTGCTGATGTATCCCCCACTTGTTATGTCTGCTGATGTATCCCTCACTTGTTATGTCTGCTGATGTATCCCTCACTTGTTATGTCTGCTGATGTATCCCTCACTTGTTATGTCTGCTGATGTATTCCCTCACTTGTTATGTCTGCTGATGTATCCCTCACTTGTTATGTCTGCTGATGTATTCCCCACTTGTTATGTCTGTTTTATATATAGCAGTCAGAGACATGGTTTGTGGGCTCCCTCAAAAACATGGGTATTCCAAATTTCAGACTGCTCTTCTTGCCTTTAATCCACTTGCCTTTAATTCAGTGCATGACTTGCACACCATGTGAGGAGCCCAAGCTTTATCCTGGTCACCAAGTTTTCTACCAAAATATGCATGGTAAGCTTGCTTTATGAAAGTTGTGACTGGATTCCTATTAGGAACGAGGATGTATTCACCGCAGATATAGCAGAATATGTTATGTTTATTTCTGCAAGATCTAGTTGAAGCTTTTTGAATCACTTGAAACCTTAAAAAATACAACAATATTAGCAATATTAGTAAGTTTAAACATTTGAAATCTTCATAAATTCTATATTCCAAGATAGATTAAGAAGTTTGATATATAGCGTGAAAATATCCATACATGTGACAATAAAATACTTGCTGTCTATATCATTTGTCCTTTTAAAGAGGAAAAACAACACACTTTTGATCAAATGTCTGGAAATCAATTGTCGTTTTACTGATTAATTTCACATGGAGTATGACCCATCTATTAAATAAACATCATGTGGTACTAGATTTTTAAAAACCTGACCTGGTTGAGCAAAACCAATAGGATTTTTGGATTCAGCACAATAAAATTATCATAAAGCTATTTTAAAAAATAGCAAATTTGATGTTGACCAGTGTTATCAATATCTCGGACACATAGTGACATATGACAGCAGATGTGGAAAAAAACGTTAAAAGTAGAATTGGAATGGCTAAAAGTACTTTCAATGACATGAGAAAAATATTAACACCAAAACAAATTACAAACAAGAAACAAATAAAAATTATAAAATGCTAAATCTATTCTATATTAATGTATGGTTTAAAAACACGGACAATAAACTAAAAAAAACAATTAGAAGACAGCCTTTGGGATGTGGATATATAGAAGAATGGGGAGAAAATCATGGAAAGAGAAGTTAGCCAGCAAAGATTCTCTAATTAGCTTCGTGTGAAGAAAGAATTATTAAAGTAAATAAACATGTGACGTCAGGGGTAGAAGAGTTCTCTGGAGATGGCCTTCCTGTGTGCTGTTTGTAAGCTTGTTCTTGTGGCTTCTTTGATTTCTGTGATCCATCTTTTAAATGGTCTGTCTTGATATTTACTGATTTCTTCTGGGTATTGTCCATTGCTGCCTACTGGCGGTATTACTGGTACTAGTTCCTACACTGTCGGTTCGCTAAGCCAGTTACAGTGTCGTTTCAGTGGCTCCAACTGGTTAAACCGTGTTTAATTTATCCCCTTCAGAAAGAAAAAATCATATAGTCTATCTAGAAAACACTGAAAACCAGAAACTTTACTTCCTTTTCGGCAAGCAGAGATAGCAGACCGCCATCGACCAGATATCTATATGGACACATTAAAAGACATGACACCTTGTTGAAGACCTTACTTGAGGGTAAAGTCAAGAGGAGGCGAGAAAGAGGAAAGCAGAGATACAGGTGGGAGAATAACATCGCGAGATGGACAAGTTAAAGTCTAGCAGATTGTACCACCAAGACAAGAGACATGTTCTGTTTGAGGTCTGTTGCAGCCAACCTTCATTGTGGAGAAGTCTGAAGAAGAGATATCAATTTTCCTTCCTTGTGCTTTTTTTATTTTGTTCATCAATATTTTCTCATTTATGTTATCTATTTCTGTTAATTTTTTCTAATGTATGTCATATTCATACACTTGTCTTCACTTGCTAGATGCAGTCTTCTTATCATGCCACTCCGCGAAGCTTTATTCTCATGAGGTTAATTCAGAGACCGATACGGAAATTCTCAAAACGTCTAAGGTGGAAAGCATCTATGCCTTGTTCTTTGAAATGTGCTCAAATTCTTGGCCGGTCATATCATCTGCCTGCATTCTCATGCATGTATACTTAGTGACTCAATGAACATGTTACACAAAGTTGAAACGGTTGAGTCGTACGACTCCAATGGATAGAGTGATTGACACATCTATGATCAGAGAGAATATTGACATATTGAACGTACATGTTTGGTTATTCTATCTATGTTCCTTCAGCGCCTGATGCGACGCATAAGGCAGAAACCAGAGATCTTCTGTTGGAACGATGTGATGATACTCTGTGTACTTGTGGTGATTACTCTTGAGATATATACAGGGCATTGCAAAAACAGACAAGAAAATGTGAGATATCTGAAATATTCAATGTCAAACTGATTCAGAGAACAACATTTTCACAACACATTTGGTGTAGGAATTATGCTATTTCACATGTTTACAAGGGCGCAGATTTGTATGCCTTACGAAGTCGTCTTGATTAAAAGTGTATTTCAGAGGTCCTTAGGGACTATAGCTTGAAAATAGTGAGTTCTTTGTTATGACTAATACTCCAAGTAGACAACATCGTACCATCGAGGTTTTTTGCAGAGAACTGTTTCCAGAAGATGAGTATACATATGGGAAAACCTGCATAAAATGAGATCAGTCCTTTATACCATTTGAATAATTTTTGGTTAACAATACCCTGTGCACTTGTGATGTTCCAGCATGTATTCGTACTGTAATAATTTTAGAATTTAATTTAATATTTTCTTCATGAATTTAGTGCAGCAACTATTAATATCACCAACAACAAGAAGACGGTCTACAACATCGGTCATGCTGATGTTGTTGCCCAGAATGGTCCAGTCTCTATTAATAAAAAGAGAAAGAAGTCAGACACAGATGATGATGATGTCTCTGAGTAGCTAAAGACAATATATTTTTAGGTAATAATAAGCATGTTTGTGTTCCTAGAAGATTTACTGGTATAAAGCTGTTTATGTACTAATGATATGCATGTAAGCAGTGAACATTGCAGTGGACATTGCAGTGGACATTGCAGTGGACATTGCAGTGGACATTGCAGTGGACTGTGTATATATTATTTTTTTTAATTCTTTCTCAAACTCCCACCGGATCCTTCTTATGATCCAACTAGATTTCCAGCATTATATAGTCCACAGAACAGAAATGCTTGTGTTTCGTTTCATTTGCGTCAATATTCCGACACATCTGACTTCGATGGTGGTAACTTCTTCTTCTTCTTCTTCAGCGTTCATTCTCAAACTCCCGCTGGATTTCTCTTGTAACAGGACAATGGTCGTACAAGATTTTCTGTTGAATATGTTGGTAACTGAAACAGTGTTTTTGATACTTCCTCTAAACGATGGAAATCTGTAACCAGAACGCTAGTATAGCAGTCAGCCATGCGAGGTAACTGGTTCTTACACTCGCATAATAGACACCAAAGTTCAAAGCTAAATAAAGTATATATTTCCATGGAATTATTTCCGTGTAAGACGTGGTCAGTCTAGACTGTCCATTTTATCATGGAATGAGTTCCTAAGTGGCAATTAGGATATACATTTCAGCTGTGATCAGTATGTATATATATATATATATATATATATATATATATATATATTTAAAATATATATATATATAGTGTGTGTATATATATATATATATATATATATATATATATATATATATATATATATATACATACATATCTTTATGTGCATTATCTCTGAATTGTTTCCGTTTTCTGATAGTTTCAAACCCTGTGTGTGGTATTACACATTTTGTTACTCTACAGTTCGTGCAGGGACAGATTTAGACATGATAAGGCCCTAATCTTTCTGGACTTGTATTATTTCTGTTTTCGTTGCCCGTTTTCTACAAGTTGTTTATTGGACAGCCTTAACTCTGCCTTCAAGTAAGATCGCCAACAAGGTGTCTTTTTCCATTCTCTGGGGGTTCACAAAATTCTTCCTTTATGTTGCTGCGTAGCTTCTATTTTTTGTTCCTGTGTAGTTCCTATTTTTGTGTGCTAGCATATCTGCCTTTTTATTTCCTGGTAGGCTATGTCACAGTGCGATGGTATGTACTGTAGCTCTACACCTTCTTAGGATGCTCACTTGTTGTATTGCTTGCTTCAGGTGGGACAGTTTATCGCTGTTAAGGGATGGTTTCGCAGACAGTAAGGAACACCGTCTGTTGAAATTGGCTTGTGATTTTACTTATTTCAGCAGCAATGGGAAAGAAAACAGGATGAGATGTTTACAGAAGTAATCTATTTATTATCAACTTATACACGTTAGAACTTCGGCTATCTTGTAAACACAACAACTGACAAAAATTAAATAACTATACTATAGCCGCACAACTTGTTCGGGTCAAAAATATCACGAACATGAATATCATGAATATGGCACATATGGTGAGACCAATCATCTATACAGTTATTTTTGTCTAGATTCTGCCATCTTCACATTGTAGAATGTACGAAGAGTGTATGTCTTACTATTATAATGTTTCAATAGAATATATTAAGTATATTATTTCAGATGAATATGTGAGAGAATATGTGAGAGAATATGTGAGAGAATATGGTGGTGTAATTTACATTAATAATAATGGTTATAATTTATAGGAGTCGAGACGAGCTTCTAGTTACCTGTGATCCTTATGGGCAGGGACCCAGATCCAACCATGGGCGCCCAGCAAAGCTAAAGACCTGGCCTAAATCTAATGTCGAGCCTTCCAATACTGGAAATATGCTCGCCAAGAGAAAGGGCTCCGTACCCGATGGGCTCAGGCACAAAAGGGACAACGATTTTACCCCTAGACCAACTCTACTGTCAAGCGTCCTATACCGGATATACACTTGCAGAAAGAAAGGGTTCAGTACCGGATGGGCCCACGCTATTGGGACAAGGTCACTCAGCTCGAGAACGCCTTGCTCTCAAATGCATGGTGTGAGACTCGAACTTGGGCGAGGGTTTCACGATGTCGGTGAACGACACCTTGGCTAAGAAGGCGAAAGAGTCAGGGCCCAACTCTTCTATTGAGTTCGTCCTCATACGGAACCAGACTCGCAGATGAGAAACGGTTCAGTACCTGATGGGCACAGGCACAGTACGTCCAATTACACGAGGCAAGTTCATAGACGGAGGAACACCTCGTGCAAGATAGACGTGAACGACAATCGTCTCGGTGAAAAGTCGCCACACACCCGCGTGCCCGGCGACAGATAGACAGGCTGTCATGGACTAGGGAAGCATACTACCCGAATTAAAGGCACGACGAAATCGGATGTGCTGGACCTCGGACGTCCATACCTCAATTGGTCAACCGAGGTGCAAATAACACAGTTTTACTGTGGAAACTGTAGCACAACGTACTTCACACTCCCCGGAGGAAATCACACGATATATTCGTTGTGGTTATATGAGAGCGAACGCAGAAGAAGATTTATCGGAGTGACATAAATTTCAGAACTTTCATTTTGTAAAAAAAATAGCAAAGGGAAGCAACACTGTAAGCAATACAAAGTTTGTTAATGTATCTATTTCTTGTATATTTATTTTTCTGTTAGATGTGAAGTCACAAATACCTTCAATAAACTATAACTTGAACGGTTATTATGGAAGAGCTAATTACCTTCAATAAACTATAACTTGAACGGTTATTATGGAAGACCTAATTACCTTCAATAACCTATAACTTGCAGGTTATTATGGAAGACCTAATTACCTGCAATAAACTATAACTTGAACGGTTATTATGGAAGAGCTAATTGAATCGCCACCTCCTTCATGTTTTTAATGGAAATATGTAAACCCGAAGATAAAGAAGGTATAGGCCTATACTGAATAAAGTAAAGAGGTTACTGTAAAGTTATAAATTAATCTTGGGGAATATGTTACCTCTAATATTTTATGGTAGTGTGTTCTGATATAACCTAATTGGACTTAGTCCGCTGGTTGAGAGAAGCTCTCCTCTCCAAAAGAGAGGTAATCTCATTAATTACCCACCTACCTAACAAAGAACAAAGACAATTTTCCCTGTCCTTTGTTTTATGGTTAGTTATTTATTTTGTACATTGTTAGTTAGGATTTTACAGTAACTCTGTTACTTTTTACTCTTTATTCAGTATGTATCACTTTTCGTTTGGTTACTGCGGCACTCTCCACTTTGTGGGACACCCTCTGACATTTTGGTCTTCTATATGTTTCTTTCCCACCCCCTCCCCCCACCCCAATGCAAATCAGAACATAACATTCAGTGCTTCAGTCCAGTTAAAATAAAAAAGGTGGATAAACACCCCCCCCCACCGCCAAAATTTAACAATAAAGTCATCACATTTCTAAGTATAAATGGGAAACTCCACACACAATTACTAGACGCATATATACGGTCCTGTCAAAGGTTATATAATCTGAAACTCCACACACAATTACTAGACACATATATACGGTCCTGTCAAAGGTTATATAATATGAAACTCCACACACAATTACTAGACATATCTACGGTCCTGTCAAAGGTTATATAATGTGAAACTCCACACACAATTACTAGACACATATCTACGGTCCTGTCAAAGGTTATATAATATGAAACTCCACACACAATTACTAGACACATATCTACGGTCCTGTCAAAGGTTATATAATATGAAACTCCACACACAATTACTAGACATATCTACGGTCCTGTCAAAGGTTATATAATATGAAACTCCACACACAATTACTAGACATATCTACGGTCCTGTCAAAGGTTATATAATATGAAACTCCACACACAATTACTAGACATATCTACGGTCCTGTCAAAGGTTATATAATATGAAACTCCACACACAATTACTAGACATATCTACGGTCCTGTCAAAGGTTATATAATATGAAACTCCACACACAATTACTAGACACATATCTACGGTCCTGTCAAAGGTTATATAATATGAAACTCCACACACAATTACTAGACATATCTACGGTCCTGTCAAAGGTTATATAATATGAAACTCCACACACAATTACTAGACACATATCTACGGTCCTGTCAAATGTTATATAATATGAAACTCCACACACAATTACTAGACACATATCTACGGTCCTGTCAAAGGTTATATAATATGAAACTCCACACACAATTACTAGACACATATCTACGGTCCTGTCAAAGGTTATATAATATGAAACTCCACACACAATTACTAGACATATCTACGGTCCTGTCAAAGGTTATATAATATGAAACTCCACACACAATTACTAGACACATATCTACGGTCCTGTCAAATGTTATATAATATGAAACTCCACACACAATTACTAGACACATATCTACGGTCCTGTCAAAGGTTATATAATATGAAACTCCACACACAATTACTAGACACATATCTACGGTCCTGTCAAAGGTTATATAATATGAAACTCCACACACAATTACTAGACATATCTACGGTCCTGTCAAAGGTTATATAATATGAAACTCCACACACAATTACTAGACACATATCTACGGTCCTGTCAAATGTTATATAATATGAAACTCCACACACAATTACTAGACACATATCTACGGTCCTGTCAAAGGTTATATAATATGAAACTCCACACACAATTACTAGACATATCTACGGTCCTGTCAAAGGTTATATAATATGAAACTCCACACACAATTACTAGACACATATCTACGGTCCTGTCAAATGTTATATAATATGAAACTCCACACACAATTACTAGACACATATCTACGGTCCTGTCAAAGGTTATATAATATGAAACTCCACACACAATTACTAGACACATATCTACGGTCCTGTCAAAGGTTACATAATATGAAACTCCACACACAATTACTAGACACATATCTACGGTCCTGTCAAAGGTTATATATTATGAAGAAAATAGACTCGTGTCTGCTGCATGACAGAAGTGTGGCCATCATCATAACAGGTACATTTTACATCACCAAACAACCAGGCCACAATTTATATCTCAGGAAGCTGTGATGACTGAATTACCAAAATCGCGACCTCCACTTTTGTTTGATGATTGACCAGCTCTGATATAACCAAATTGGACTAAGGTCTGCGGTTGAAAGAAGCATAACTCACCTACCATTATATTTAATTTTTACTCAACAAAATAAGGGTGTACAATTTCAACGACCCATCTCGTGATTCAGACCTAGCATCCAGTCAAGAACATTTACTAACCACAGGAAAGATAAAGGGGAGAACAGACAGAAGAAGACAAAGAGATAAATTTCTAGATGGGTTGTCACTGTGACACAAAAAGATGTCACCAACTGAACGTATTAACAACACGAGAGACAGTTGTGGAGAAACATGATCGCGTGGAAAGAAAAGGGGGATCACTAGAACAAACAGAAAGTGATAATACGTACTATGAATGTAAGACCATGTTAAAAGTAGAATATAAGAAAAAGTACAAGCAGATGCACCCAACTGCAGATCCAAATGACCCCTACCATCAAATGTCATTGCAAGGAACAAACTATCATCTTCAGACTACGAGAGAGAGAAAATATGACCTACTGAGACGGCACTACTTCCAGACTTTTGGGATTCCATCGATGACCTGAAACGAATCACACAATTCATTTAAGATATTGGCGCTGTAACCTGATATCTGACTGAAGCTATTGGCGCTGTAACCTGATATCTGACTGAAGCTATTGGCGCTGTAACCTGATATCTGACTGAAGATATTGGCGCTGTAACCTGATATCTGACTGAAGATATTGGCGCTGTAACCTGATATCTGACTGAAGATATTGGCGCTGTAACCTGATATCTGACTGAAGATATTGGCGCTGTAACCTGATATCTGACTGAAGATATTGGCGCTGTAACCTGATATCTGACTGAAGCTATTAGCGCTGTAACCTGATATCTGACTGAAGCTATTAGCGCTGTAACCTGATATCTGACTGAAGCTATTAGCGATGTAACCTGATATCTGACTGAAGCTATTGGCGCTGTAACCTGATATCTGACTGAAGCTATTGGCGCTGTAACCTGATATCTGACTGAAGCTATTAGCGCTGTAACCTGATATCTGACTGAAGCTATTAGCGCTGTAACCTGATATCTGACTGAAGCTATTAGCGATGTAACCTGATATCTGACTGAAGCTATTGGCGCTGTAACCTGATATCTGACTGAAGCTATTGGCGCTGTAACCTGATATCTGACTGAAGCTATTAGCGCTGTAACCTGATATCTGACTGAAGCTATTAGCGCTGTAACCTGATATCTGACTGAAGCTATTAGCGATGTAACCTGATATCTGACTGAAGATATTGGCGCTGTAACCTGATATCTGACTGAAGCTATTAGCGCTGTAACCTGATATCTGACTGAAGCTATTAGCGCTGTAACCTGATATCTGACTGAAGCTATTAGCGCTGTAACCTGATATCTGACTGAATCTATTAGCGCTGTAACCTGATATCTGACTGAAGCTATTAGCGCTGTAACCTGATATCTGACTGAAGCTATTAGCGCTGTAACCTGATATCTGACTGAAGCTATTAGCGCTGTAACCTGATATCGGACTGAAGCTATTGGCGCTGTAACCTGATATCTGACTGAAGCTATTAGCGCTGTAACCTGATATCTGACTGAAGCTATTAGCGCTGTAACCTGATATCTGACTGAAGCTATTAGCGATGTAACCTGATATCTGACTGAAGCTATTGGCGCTGTAACCTGATATCTGACTGAAGCTATTGGCGCTGTAACCTGATATCTGACTGAAGCTATTAGCGCTGTAACCTGATATCTGACTGAAGCTATTAGCGCTGTAACCTGATATATGACTGAAGCTATTAGCGCTGTAACCTGATATCTGACTGAAGCTATTAGCGCTGTAACCTGATATCTGACTGAAGCTATTAGCGCTGTAACCTGATATCGGACTGAAGCTATTGGCGCTGTAACCTGATATCTGACTGAAGCTATTAGCGCTGTAACCTGATATCTGACTGAAGCTATTAGCGCTGTAACCTGATATCTGACTGAAGCTATTAGCGCTGTAACCTGATATATGACTGAAGCTATTAGCGATGTAACCTGATATCTGACTGAAGCTATTGGCGCTGTAACCTGATATCTGACTGAAGCTATTAGCGATGTAACCTGATATCTGACTGAAGCTATTGGCGCTGTAACCTGATATCTGACTGAAGCTATTGGCGCTGTAACCTGATATCTGACTGAAGCTATTGGCGCTGTAACCTGATATCTGACTGAAGCTATTAGCGCTGTAACCTGATATCTGACTGAAGCTATTAGCGCTGTAACCTGATATATGACTGAAGCTATTAGCGCTGTAACCTGATATCTGACTGAAGCTATTAGCGCTGTAACCTGATATCTGACTGAATCTATTAGCGCTGTAACCTGATATCTGACTGAAGCTATTAGCGATGTAACCTGATATCTGACTGAAGCTATTAGCGCTGTAACCTGATATCTGACTGAAGCTATTAGCGATGTAACCTGATATCTGACTGAAGCTATTGGCGCTGTAACCTGATATCTGACTGAAGCTATTGGCGCTGTAACCTGATATCTGACTGAAGCTATTAGCGCTGTAACCTGATATCTGACTGAAGCTATTAGCGCTGTAACCTGATATATGACTGAAGCTATTAGCGCTGTAACCTGATATCTGACTGAAGCTATTAGCGCTGTAACCTGATATCTGACTGAAGCTATTAGCGCTGTAACCTGATATCGGACTGAAGCTATTGGCGCTGTAACCTGATATCTGACTGAAGCTATTAGCGCTGTAACCTGATATCTGACTGAAGCTATTAGCGCTGTAACCTGATATCTGACTGAAGCTATTAGCGCTGTAACCTGATATATGACTGAAGCTATTAGCGATGTAACCTGATATCTGACTGAAGCTATTGGCGCTGTAACCTGATATCTGACTGAAGCTATTAGCGATGTAACCTGATATCTGACTGAAGCTATTGGCGCTGTAACCTGATATCTGACTGAAGCTATTGGCGCTGTAACCTGATATCTGACTGAAGCTATTGGCGCTGTAACCTGATATCTGACTGAAGCTATTAGCGCTGTAACCTGATATCTGACTGAAGCTATTAGCGCTGTAACCTGATATATGACTGAAGCTATTAGCGCTGTAACCTGATATCTGACTGAAGCTATTAGCGCTGTAACCTGATATCTGACTGAATCTATTAGCGCTGTAACCTGATATCTGACTGAAGCTATTAGCGATGTAACCTGATATCTGACTGAAGCTATTAGCGCTGTAACCTGATATCTGACTGAAGCTATTAGCGATGTAACCTGATATCTGACTGAAGCTATTGGCGCTGTAACCTGATATCTGACTGAAGCTATTGGCGCTGTAACCTGATATCTGACTGAAGCTATTAGCGCTGTAACCTGATATCTGACTGAAGCTATTAGCGCTGTAACCTGATATATGACTGAAGCTATTAGCGATGTAACCTGATATCTGACTGAAGCTATTAGCGCTGTAACCTGATATCTGACTGAAGCTATTAGCGATGTAACCTGATATCTGACTGAAGCTATTGGCGCTGTAACCTGATATCTGACTGAAGCTATTGGCGCTGTAACCTGATATCTGACTGAAGCTATTAGCGCTGTAACCTGATATCTGACTGAAGCTATTAGCGCTGTAACCTGATATATGACTGAAGCTATTAGCGCTGTAACCTGATATCTGACTGAAGCTATTAGCGCTGTAACCTGATATCTGACTGAAGAACGATGAAGAAGAAGAATTCCTTTCTTTGCGTTATTATTTAGTTGCCGGGGCCGAAAGGGAGTGAATAATAGAACACTGTAAACTTCCCTGTTATGTTGTTGCATCTATTTTGTATCTCTTTACTGTTTTTCCCTTCACTTGATATAATACTTCCTAAGCAAGTGAACTCCTTTACTTGTTTAGATTGTTTATTATCGATGGAGATAGTGATATTTCTTTCTCTGCTATTGCCATTATTTCGGTCTTTTCAATAGTAATCTTCATGTTGACAACATGTCAAAATTTCAACATCAAGATTAATATAGGAATAAACCGAAATAATGACAATAGCAGAGAAAGAAATATATATCACTGTATATATGTATTATGTTTGTATTACTTATTGTTATTATTATTATGGTTCAGCATTTGGTCATCGTCGATTACGACGGACAAACATCATCTATCAGTATGTGTTTGTGTACATATGTGTATATATATGTTGTGTATGTATGCCCATGTACACGTGTATGCATTTGTACGCCATATGTATTTTTTCATATTAGTATGTACTTTTGTATATATGTTTAGATATTTGTATGTAAATGTGCATATATATTTAGGTATTTATGTTTATTCAAATGGAATGTATATGTACATCTGTTTATGTGTGTAATTGTTTGTTTATGTGTATATATTTTGATGTAAATCTATCCTGCATGCTATCAATTACTATTCTTTCGTGCACATTTCTATGTTCTCCGAATCTATTTATAGCCCCCATCCCCCCCCCCCCCCCCACGTACTAATTTCTTTCTCAATCCTTTCCACTTTATTTCCCGACCTAATTCCACCCCCACCCACTCTTGACATCGCGAATTGGTTTCCTATTTCTTTATTTTTTGTATTTTCCATCTTATACCTTGAGTTTTCATGTCATCGTGTCTGTCTGTCAATATTAGCGCGCTATTCTGCATCTTATTTACATGATGTGCCACACCCCCGACTTGGGCAATGACCTTTTTTAAGGAGGTCACTGTCTAGGTCTTGGCTTGTTTTTTTTTAGTTTTTTATATAGTTGTGTTGTCTTAGTTGGTTTGTGTTTCTTGATTAAGTTACCAATAGGACCGACACGTTGATAATTGTCTTTTTTCTATGTTTTATTGTTTATTCTGATTATTTTATATTGATAGTTAATTATCTTCAGTAACCTGTGTACTTAACTTCGTATTTACCTCTTATTTGTCTGGTTACTGCGGCACTTTCCATGTTGTCGGACATCTTCCGATAGTTTGGTTATTTATATTTATAAACTAACTGTGATGTTTTGTCCTGTGTCTTTTTTCCCTAGTTAAATTTAAGACTTTTTCCGTGACTTTTTTCCTGACTTTATTTCTGTTGACTGCTATCACATACGTTATTCACGAATTGTGTGATTATTTCAACTGCAAAGTCACATAAACTTACTAATTCCTCTAATGTGATATTGTCTGGTCCTGTGGTTTTGCCATATTTCATGTATCTTAGGGCCTCCATTACTTCTGCTGCGAGTATTGATGGTGAACTCTCGCCGTTATCTTGTATGTTTTTAATCATCATAAAGTGCGGTATCCGTAACAAAGGTTGGCTGCAACATATCTTCAATATCCCCTGTCTCGTTTTGGTGGTGCACTCTGCTAGACTGTAACCTGTCCATCTTGTGATGTTAATATCCCACTTGTATCTCCCGATCGGTCTACCTCTTGCTCGCCTCCCTTCGACTTTACCTTCAAGTAAGGTCTTCAACACGATGTCATGTCTTTTAATGTGTGCAGAATATTTTATTTCCTTGCTATTTATTTCAGTTATTCCTATTTCTTCATATTAAGTTAATATGTTAGAACCTCTTTATTTGTTTTATTATATTTCCATGATTATTCTATTTTATTCTAGTTCTCATTCTTCTATGTAACCACATCTCAAAGGCATCAATTATGTCTTCTGATTGTTTGTTTATTGTCCATGTTTATGAGCCATACTAAAAAAAAGTACAATTTTTTCAAAGTCGCGAAGACCACGCAATCAACACCTGACCATGACCAGGACTCTTGAGTCTACATACACTGAGATGGCTGGCTGCTATAGTGGAGGGCGGAGCACTAATGGGAATGCCCCACATGCTGTGAAGCCAGTTTCTAATCAAAAATCAAGATGAGTCATACAGTAATATAGAATATTAACGTATGGATTATCTACTTCATGAGACAATGAGGTTTGGAGAACATAGTCACAACAGGCAAGATTGAAGGCAACAGAGACAGAGGGCGACAATATGAGAAAATATTAGACAGTTTGACAACCTGGCACGGCAGGGAAACAATAGCGAGCTTGATACATAATGCTGGAGACAGATAGCTGTGAAGAGCAATGATCGCCTACGCCAGCCGGCGTGGCATTTGATAATGATGAAATATAACACTTTATTATTCTCATAATTAGGTTAATAATTTATAATTATAAATATTAGATAGTTAAACAACCTGACATGGTGGGAAATATCAACGACTGCCATACTGACGGAATGGAAATCAATACAGATAAGAACAAAATCTTGGTAAACAGCAGAGACACAGAAAACCAGACTAATATCATGATGAATGGACATAAGCTTGAAGAGGTGAATACCTTCAAATACCTCGGATCCAGTATATGCAGCGATGGTAAATGCAAAGCAGAACTAAAAATAAGGCTGGAGATGGCTTTAGCGTCCTTGTCAAGGCTAACTGTGATTTCGAAAATCAACATCAGTGTTGGAGTGAAAATCAAACTGTATAGGTCGCTGGTGCTTTCTGTTGTGTTGTATGGTTGTGAGAGTTGGACACTCACTGCAGACATGGAGAGAAGATTACAGGCTTTCGAGTATAAATGCTACAGAAGAATTCTACGAATTTCCTATAGGGAACATAAGACCAATGTGTACGTAAGAAATAAAGTAGAGATGTGTGCAGGTGTCCAGGAGCCATTGCTTTCAATAGTGAAACGACGAATACTAGCATGGTTCGGACATGTATGCAGGCACGATTCCTTGTCAAAAACAATACTGCAGGGAACTGTCGAGGGTGGAAGAAGCAGAGGAAGACAAATAAAGACATGGACAGACAACATCAAGGAATGGACAGGGCTAGATATTTCCACACTCATCCGCATCGCTGAGGATAGAATTCGCTGGAGGACTCTGTGTGCTGAAGCATCCAATGTGGTACCCCTACGACCCTGAAGGGTTATGGGTTTTTTATTGATTGATGATACTGAATAAATCATCATCATCAAGTGCCGTCTCCGCAACGAAGGTTGGCTGCAACGTATCTCCAACATCTCCTGTCTCTTGTCCTGGTGGTGCATTCTGCTAGACTGTAACCTGTCCATCGTGTAATGTTACTCTCCCACTTGTATCTCTGCCTACCTCTTGCTCGCTTCCCTTTGACTTTACCCTCAAGTAAGGTCTTCAATAGGGTGTCATGTCTTTTAATGTGTTCAAAGTATTTTATTTGCTTGATCTTTATTTCTCTTAATAGTTCTTTCTTCATATTAAGTGTCTTTAGCACCTCTTTATTTGTTTTCTTCTCTTTCCATAATGTTCTCCCTATTCTTCTATATACCCACATCTCAAAGGCATCAATTTTGTCTTCTAATTGTTTATTTAGTGTCCATGTTTCTGAGCCATACATTAATATGGAATAGATGTAGCATTTTATAATTCTCATTTTTAACTTGTTTGTAATTTGTTTAGATATTAATAATTTCCTCATGTCATTGAAGGTACTTTTAGCCATTCCTATTCTCCTTTTAACTTCTGTTTCACATCTGCCATCATTTGTGACTATGTGTCCAAGATATTGATAATGTTTTACTTGTTGTAGTTTCTCTCCCTGTATGTTAACTGAATAAATAGATGACGAGAAACATGATGGCCTGCAAGCCCCCGTGACAACTGATGATGTGGTAAAAATTATGTTCATTGAATTGAATGAAGGCCATTATTAAGCCTGACTAAAAAATCTGGTTATTTCAGAAATAGACAAAGTGTAGCATTCTAAACGCTTACTTACAGAATATGTAATGTTGTAAATTTGAGCTGTTCATTTTAAAATATACGCGATTTTAAAATAGACCGCTCAAACCAATTTGTAAAATCTTTCAATTTCAAATGTAGGGGCATATTTTGATAAATATACAATAAATATAAATATTGCATCATTATAAATTCAATTAAAAACTTAAGTTAATGTAGTGAATACATAATAATTACAAATTTGCTATTGGAAATAACTCTTCAGAAATATTACTTTAGAATTGTCTCCCATATTTAGAATTTATCCTGTCCGATTTTTTTTATTTGGAAGCACTAAAAACCCCTAATATTATCCTTTAAATAATTCAAGATAGCACATTATAATTTAATAATATCAGTTAATCTGATAAATAATAATATACGAGACTGCATAATCACAGATAATATTGTTTCATTTATTGTGTCTTTTTCCTGATGCATTTATTATTGTCAACATATTTTGCCAAAAGGCACTAGTTTCATGCAAAAATTCTCACACAAATTTAAGGAGAAAACATTAAAAAAAGACAATATTCAAAATATGTTTCAAGTTTCCACATTCTAACTCTTGAATATCATTTAATATTCTTCTTCTTCTTCTTCGTTCTCAAACTCCTGCAGGATGTAGTCCAGAGAACGGAATGCATTGTGTCATGGTTTACAGCAATGCTGCAATATCTGCGCCTATTGGCCTGACACATCCGACTTTAGCATGACTTTGTCCTGCAGAAGGCAGGTTTACCTAAACAACAGACATGAATGTCGTTATCACGACGTCACTTACCTTGGCTAATGAGACAGATCATTGGTCACTACCACGTATAATTTGATACACCAACTAACGACAGTCACGGGAAAATCCGTCCGTGTATTTCTGGAACACCCGACAGGGAAAAACAGAACAATAATATTGATTTCATACACATAAGACCCCGTTTTTCAAAGGTATGCATTGCTGTGAGAAACCTCCATGTGTGCATAAGAGGGCAGGGGGGGGCAGTAGTTCAGTGGTTAATGAACTGGCTTCTTTGTCGAGTGATTCACGGTTTAATTTCCAATGTTCAAGTCAATTAAACATATTTTTAAATCACCAAGAATTATGGTTTCCCCAGCCTAAGAAATTAGGTACCAGATCTTATGTGAAATTGAAAAGGGAGTATGCTGACAGCATTATCTGCATTTATGCCGCTGGTAGACAACATGATCTATTTATGCCGCTGGTCTATGGAAAATGTGGGCGTTACACCGTATTCTCCTTATATTTCATTATCACAAAGGTAGAAAACATTCAACAATAACGTATATGCCACAGAAACACAAGTAACAAAGTAATTATATTAAACAGCAATTATATATAGGCCTATAAGTGCCACCACCACAAACGGCCAGCCTATGGACCTCAGTCCTCCAGCAGTTATATAGGCCTATAAGTGCCACCACCACAAACGGTCAGCCTATGGACCTCAGTCCTCCAGCAGTTATATAGGCCTATAAGTGCCACCACCACAAACGGTCAGCCTATGGACCTCAGTCCTCCAGCAGTTATATAGGCCTATAAGTGCCACCACCACAAACGGTCAGCCTATGGACCTCAGTCCTCCAGCAGTTATATAGGCCTATAAGTGCCACCACCACAAACGGTCAGCCTATGGACCTCAGTCCTCCAGCAGTTATATAGGCCTATAAGTGCCACCACCACAAACGGTCAGCCTATGGACCTCAGTCCTCCAGCAGTTATATAGGCCTATAAGTGCCACCACCACAAACGGTCAGCCTATGGACCTCAGTCCTCCAGCAGTTATATAGGCCTATAAGTGCCACCACCACAAACGGTCAGCCTATGGACCTCAGTCCTCGCGATCAGGGAATTTTGAGATGAATAAGCATATCGAGAATACACGAATTGGAAACGAGGATGGGCGTGGCCCGTAGAGAACCCATTGACAAAGATTTCAAAAACAGCAGTGAGCTAACATAGAACCGGAACCATCAGCTGAACCATCACCATCATAAAGTGCGGTATCCGTAACAAAGGTTGGCTGCAACATATCTTCAATATCCCCTGTCTCGTTTTGGTGGTGCACTCTGCTAGACTGTAACCTGTCCATCTTGTGATGTTAATATCCCACTTGTATCTCCCGATCGGTCTACCTCTTGCTCGCCTCCCTTCGACTTTACCTTCAAGTAAGGTCTTCAACACGATGTCATGTCTTTTAATGTGTGCAGAATATTTTATTTCCTTGCTATTTATTTCAGTTATTCCTATTTCTTCATATTAAGTTAATATGTTAGAACCTCTTTATTTGTTTTATTATATTTCCATGATTATTCTATTTTATTCTAGTTCTCATTCTTCTATGTAACCACATCTCAAAGGCATCAATTATGTCTTCTGATTGTTTGTTTATTGTCCATGTTTATGAGCCATACTAAAAAAAAGTACAATTTTTTCAAAGTCGCGAAGACCACGCAATCAACACCTGACCATGACCAGGACTCTTGAGTCTACATACACTGAGATGGCTGGCTGCTATAGTGGAGGGCGGAGCACTAATGGGAATGCCCCACATGCTGTGAAGCCAGTTTCTAATCAAAAATCAAGATGAATCATACAGTAATATAGAATATTAACGTATGGATTATCTACTTCATGAGACAATGAGGTTTGGAGAACATAGTCACAACAGGCAAGATTGAAGGCAACAGAGACAGAGGGCGACAATATGAGAAAATATTAGACAGTTTGACAACCTGGCACGGCAGGGAAACAATAGCGAGCTTGATACATAATGCTGGAGATAGATAGCTGTGAAGAGCAATGATCGCCTACGCCAGCCGGCGTGGCATTTGATAATGATGAAATATAACACTTTATTATTCTCATAATTAGGTTAATAATTTATAATTATAAATATTAGATAGTTAAACAACCTGACATGGTGAGAAATATCAACGACTGCCATACTGACGGAATGGAAATCAATACAGATAAGAACAAAATCTTGGTAAACAGCAGAGACACAGAAAACCAGACTAATATCATGATGAATGGACATAAGCTTGAGGAGGTGAATACCTTCAAATACCTCGGATCCAGTATATGCAGCGATGGTAAATGCAAAGCAGAACTAAAAATAAGGCTGGAGATGGCTTTAGCGTCCTTGTCAAGGCTAACTGTGATTTGGAAAAGCAACATCAGTGTTGGAGTGAAAATCAAACTGTATAATTCGCTGGTGCTTTCTGTTGTGTTGTATGGTTGTGAGGGTTAGACACTCACTGCGGACATGGAGAGAAGATTACAGGCTTTCGAGTATAAATGCTACAGAAGAATTCTACGAATTTCCTATAGGGAACATAAGACGAATGTGTACGTAAGAAATAAAGTAGAGATGTGTGCAGGTGTCCAGGAGCCATTGCTTTCAATAGTGAAACGACGAATACTAGCATGGTTCGGACATGTATGCAGGCACGATTCCTTGTCAAAAACAATACTGCAGGGAACTGTCGAGGGTGGAAGAAGCAGAGGAAGACAAATAAAGACATGGACAGACAACATCAAGGAATGGACAGGGCTAGATATTTCCACACTCATCCGCATCGCTGAGGATAGAATTCGCTGGAGGACTCTGTGTGCTGAGGCATCCAATGTGGTACCCCTACGACCCTGAAGGGTTATGGGTTTTTTATTGATTGATGATACTGAATAAATCATCATCATCAAGTGCCGTCTCCGCAACGAAGGTTGGCTGCAACGTATCTCCAACATCTCCTGTCTCTTGTCCTGGTGGTGTATTCTGCTAGACTGTAACCTGTCCATCGTGTAATGTTACTCTCCCACTTGTATCTCTGCCTACCTCTTGCTCGCTTCCCTTTGACTTTACCCTCAAGTAAGGTCTTCAATAGGGTGTCATGTTTTTTAATGTGTTCAAAGTATTTTATTTGCTTGATCTTTATTTCTCTTAATAGTTCTTTCTTCATATTAAGTGTCTTTAGCACCTCTTTATTTGTTTTCTTCTCTTTCCATAATGTTCTCCCTATTCTTCTATATACCCACATCTCAAAGGCATCAATTTTGTCTTCTAATTGTTTATTTAGTGTCCATGTTTCTGAGCCATACATTAATATGGAATAGATGTAGCATTTTATAATTCTCATTTTTAACTTGTTTGTAATTTGTTTAGATATTAATAATTTCCTCATGTCATTGAAGGTACTTTTAGCCATTCCTATTCTCCTTTTAACTTCTGTTTCACATCTGCCATCATTTGTGACTATGTGTCCAAGATATTGATAATGTTTTACTTGTTGTAGTTTCTCTCCCTGTATGTTAACTGAATAAATAGATGACGAGAAACATGATTGCCTGCAAGCCACCGTGACAACTGATGAGGTGGTAAAAATTATGTTCATTGAATTGAATGAAGGCCATTATTAAGCCTGACTAAAAAATCTGGTTATTTCAGAAATAGACAAACAATAGCATTCTAAACGCTTACTTACAGAATATGTAATGTTGTAAATTTGAGCTGTTCATTTTAAAATATACGCGATTTTAAAATAGACCGCTCAAACCAATTTGTAAAATCTTTCAATTTCAAATGTAGGGGCATATTTTGATAAATACACAATAAATATAAATATTGCATCATTATAAATTCAATTAAAAACTTAAGTTAATGTAGTGAATACATAATAATTACAAATTTGCTATTGGAAATAACTCTTCAGAAATATTACTTTAGAATTGTCTCCCATATTTAGAATTTATCCTGTCCGATTTTTTTTATTTGGAAGCACTAAAAACCCCTAATATTATCCTTTAAATAATTCAAGATAGCACATTATAATTTAATAATATCAGTTAATCTGATAAATAATAATATACGAGACTGCATAATCACAGATAATATTGTTTCATTTATTGTGTCTTTTTCCTGATGCATTTATTATTGTCAACATATTTTGCCAAAAGGCACTAGTTTCATGCAAAAATTCTCACACAAATTTAAGGAGAAAACATTAAAAAAAGACAATATTCAAAATATGTTTCACATTCTAACTCTTGAATATCATTTAATATTCTTCTTCTTCTTCTTCGTTCTCAAACTCCTGCAGGATGTAGTCCAGAGAACGGAATGCATTGTGTCATGGTTTACAGCAATGCTGCAATATCTGCGCCTATTGGCCTGACACATCCGACTTTAGCATGACTTTGTCCTGCAGAAGGCAGGTTTACCTAAACAACAGACATGAATGTCGTTATCACGACGTCACTTACCTTGGCTAATGAGACAGATCATTGGTCACTACCACGTATAATTTGATACACCAACTAACGACAGTCACGGGAAAATCCGTCCGTGTATTTCTGGAACACCCGACAGGGAAAAACAGAACAATAATATTGATTTCATACACATAAGACCCCGTTTTTCAAAGGTATGCATTGCTGTGAGAAACCTCCATGTGTGCATAAGAGGGCAGGGGGGGGGCAGTAGTTCAGTGGTTAATGAACTGGCTTCTTTGTCGAGTGATTCACGGTTTAATTTCCAATGTTCAAGTCAATTAAACATATTTTTAAATCACCAAGAATTATGGTTTCCCCAGCCTAAGAAATTAGGTACCAGATCTTATGTGAAATTGAAAAGGGAGTATGCTGACAGCATTATCTGCATTTATGCCGCTGGTAGACAACATGATCTATTTATGCCGCTGGTCTATGGAAAATGTGGGCGTTACACCGTATTCTCCTTATATTTCATTATCACAAAGGTAGAAAACATTCAACAATAACGTATATGCCACAGAAACACAAGTAACAAAGTAATTATATTAAACAGCAATTATATATAGGCCTATAAGTGCCACCACCACAAACGGCCAGCCTATGGACCTCAGTCCTCCAGCAGTTATATAGGCCTATAAGTGCCACCACCACAAACGGTCAGCCTATGGACCTCAGTCCTCCAGCAGTTATATAGGCCTATAAGTGCCACCACCACAAACGGTCAGCCTATGGACCTCAGTCCTCCAGCAGTTATATAGGCCTATAAGTGCCACCACCACAAACGGTCAGCCTATGGACCTCAGTCCTCCAGCAGTTATATAGGCCTATAAGTGCCACCACCACAAACGGTCAGCCTATGGACCTCAGTCCTCCAGCAGTTATATAGGCCTATAAGTGCCACCACCACAAACGGTCAGCCTATGGACCTCAGTCCTCCAGCAGTTATATAGGCCTATAAGTGCCACCACCACAAACGGTCAGCCTATGGACCTCAGTCCTCCAGCAGTTATATAGGCCTATAAGTGCCACCACCACAAACGGTCAGCCTATGGACCTCAGTCCTCCAGCAGTTATATAGGCCTATAAGTGCCACCACCACAAACGGTCAGCCTATGGACCTCAGTCCTCGCGATCAGGGAATTTTGAGATGAATAAGCATATCGAGAATACACGAATTGGAAACGAGGATGGGCGTGGCCCGTAGAGAACCCATTGACAAAGATTTCAAAAACAGCAGTGAGCTAACATAGAACCGGAACCATCAGCTGCTATACACTGAGAGATTTACTGAAGCGGAGATTTGAACACCTATGGACGTGACCGGTGTGCGGAGAGGATAATCAACAGAGCAAATATATATATAAGTGTGTTACGAACACTACTAATAAAGGATGATGATATACTATATCATTTGCTGTTAGTTTAATATGTATCTATTCAGACGTAGATCTTTGATCGAAACGTCATCTGTTTTCGTTCTTATTTTTGTTATTATATGTGTTCTCTTTATCTTTTTATTAGTAGTGGTAGGTATTTGTAACACATAATTACCGTATTTCCCAACATAATTACCGTATTTCCCAACATAATTACCGTATTCCTCAAAACACTTCAATTGCGTGAAAAAGGGAAACTTGACCTACCTTACTTAGTAAAATACCCACTATATAGTAAGATACCTACAGAAGACATCGCGTCAGCCATTTTGTATGAAAACAAGCCCATGAAAGTCTACAACCATTTTGTATGAAAACAAGCCCATGAAAGTCTACAGCTATTTGGAGGTAACCAATGTTGGCCCCCTTGCCAACTTTCACCCTTGCTAAAGATGTATCTACGGCACTGATCCGGCAATAACAATTGTAAATTAATTTTTTTGAGAAAGTCCCGAAGATCACTTAATCAACACCTGACCGGAACTCTTGAGTCTACATACACAGGGATGGCTGCTAGAACGGAGGGCGGAGCACTTATGGGAATGCCCCACATGCTGTGAAGCTAGTTTATAATCAAGAATCAAGATGAGCCATACATCAATATAGAATAGATGTAGCATTTTATCATTCTCATGTTTAGATGTGTAATTTATAATTAACAACCTGCACGGTAGGGAAATATAAACTCCAATTTATAATACAGAAGACAAAGTTGTTGAGAGAGATGATCGCCTGTGCCAGCCAGTAGGCCATCTCATAAAGTGGTTATTATCACCATCATCATCAAGTGCCATACCGGCTGGCGTAAACGGTCAAGACTCTTAAAGGTATTATGTATCAGAATTATAACATGCTACATCTATTCCATATTAATGTATGGCTCAGAAACATGGACACTAAATAAACAATTAGAAGACAGAATTGATGCCCTTGAGATGTGGGTATATAGAAGAATAGGGAGAACATCATGGAAAGAGAAAAAAAGAAATAAAGAGGTGCTAAAGACACTTAATATGATGAAAGAACTACTAAGAGAAATAAAGATCAGGCAAATAAAATACTTTGGACACATTAAAAGACATGACACCTTATTGAAGACCTTACTTGAGGGTAAAGTCAAAGGAAGTGAGCAAGAGGTAGGCAAAGATACAAGTGAGAGAGTAACATTACACGATGGACAGGTTACAGTCTAGCAGAGTGCACCACTAAGACAAGAGACAGGAGATGTTGGAGATACGTTGCAGCCAACCTTCGTTGAGGAAACGGCACTTAATGATGATGATGTATCAGGTTGTTGTTTCCTTGCCGTGACAGGGTGTCAAACTGTCTAAACTATACTCACGTTGGCGTTTTCTGTATCTGTAGCCATGAACGTGGCTATAAATATGTTTTTAGAATTGAATGGAGGCTGTAAAGCCTGACAAAAAAATCTGGTTATTTTTTCAGAAAGACACATAGTGTCAACAATAACTATATTATTTTAATCTATTACTTACAGAACATCTAATGTTGTAAATATAAGCTGTATCAACTATAATATATTCCAATTTATAATTATATCTTTCAAAAAAATTTTGAAAATCTTTAATTTCAAATGTAGGCCATATATTTTGCAAATAAAGATATGTAATGTTTTTAAATTCAATTTACACAGTTAAGTCAATGCAGTAGCTACTTAATAATTTCAAAATTGCTATTGGAGATAACTCATTCTAAATATTACTGTTGAATTGTCTCCCATATCAATTTAATTTTGAGTGGAATTTTGTACAGGGTTGCTAATTCGTTTCATCATAAAAGTGCTAGTAACGTCTCTAAAAGACACCAGACAGCAATAAAATATATGTTGGAAGCACTAAAAACAATACCCCACATATTTACCTTTCAATAATACAAGATACCACATAATATTTTAGTAATATCAAATAATCTGATAAATAATATTATTCCAGATTGCATAATCAGTCAGACATTATTTTCATTGTATGTGTTTTTTTTTCTGTTGCATTTATTATTGTCAACATGTATTTGCCAAAAGTCACTGTCTCATGCAAAATTTTCACACAATATAAGGAGAAAACACAAAAAAGACATACCATTCAAAATATGTTTCAAGTGTACACATTCTAATTCTTAACTATCATTTAATATTAGAAATATATTTATTCAACAATCATTCACCTGGGGAAAGATAATAGACAACAACCTGACACGATAGGGAAACAAAATTGATTCTGCTACATAATACAGGAGACATAAAGGTTACGAGATATATGGTCTGCGCCACATGATGAAGTTTTATAATTAATTTTATAGCATTGAATGGAGACCATTAGACTTTTTTTTTTAAAGAATCTTTATTTGCATCAATGAAATATTTACAAAACCAATATACATGTTAATTGTGTAGTATGCACTGTGTTATGAGATGGTTTAACAACATTAATGGAAATTTGTGATGGGAGTCTAGTGATTAATGTAGGATGTAAAAATTATAGTAAAACATTATATTATTTTTTCCTTTCGTCCTCACACTCTTACATTCAATGTTAATATGTATATATATATATATATATATATATATATATATATATATATATATATATATATATATATAAGCACTTTGGATACATAGTTTGTAATACGTATACATTGGTTCGGTTTAGGGTCCGAATATTTCTTTTACAAAATAACAGTTAGAAAAGTCGAAACTGGAAACTTATAATGTATCTGGAGTGTTGAGTAGTAGTTTATTGAATTTTTTTACAAATAGGAGTTGGAAAAGTTGAGCATTGAATTTTTGGCGTTCATGTCTTTCTCTATTCCTGCATGACCACACGCGATTTCTAAACTCTGCTAGAAGAATGAGGGATTTTGTTTGTAAACTTGTGTCTGCATTCGGAAGTACGTTTAACATGACTGCCTTGTACATAGCTGTGTATGATGTTGCTTCTGTGGTTATTTTTTGTTTTAGTGTGTTTAATGCGAGGGATATTGTTTTGCAGTGGAAGAATATGCGATCTTCTGTTTCTGGTGTTTTGAATCCACAGAGCTTGCATCTCTCGTGTGGCTTGTGTGTTATTCTATGTGAGAGTGGTGTGATGTTGAAAAGTAGTTTATATGTAACTTTCTTTGCTTTTGGTGATGTTTGTGTACGATGTAGGTTGGTAAATATTTCTGAGTAATCTGTTATAAAGTAAACATAGCCTCGTTTGATTCTGTTGATGAGGGATGGTTCTTGTGCTGCGATGAGGTGCTTATAGATGTTTTTTGTTGGTTCATTGACTAGTTGCTCATTTCCCTTGAGATATTGGATGCATTGTTGGTAGAAAGGTGGTAGAGTACCCATTGAGTGGGACTGTGTGTTTCGTATGGTGCATAAATGGGATATTTTTAGTCCGATGTAATAATGTACCAGCGTGTATTCTTGCGGATTTTCTATTATTTCTGATATGAATTTTATCCTTTGTGTTTGAATTTTGGTCTTTATATCATGTATGGAGACTCCTCCTCTTTTCTTGTCCTGTATTAGTGTTTTAGTTTGTATTGCGTGCATCGTGTTTCGAAATATGAACCGTCTAATGTGCTGATATATATCCTTGAGTATGTTCTTTGGTGGGTAGAATACATTTGATGTGTACAGCAGTCTTGGTATGACGAAGGTGTTTACAATCAGACTTCTGCCAAAAATTGTTGTTGTTTTGTATTTGTATCGTTCTAATCTATCTTTGATTTCTATTGTTATATTTTTCCACGTTTCTCTGTGGACATTTGTTGGTGTGCTGTGATATAGGATGCCGTATATTTTGATCTTGTCTACTGGGATCAGTTTGAAAGGGAAATCTTTTTTATATCTCCATTTTCCTATACCCATTACGTATGACATTTGTACGTTTAACTTCGAACCACTCTCTATTCCATATGATTCAAAATCCTTAAGGATATTTTGTATGGATGCTGTGTTAGTTATCCTAAATATTTGAATTGTTGGACCGGTTTTACTACTATATCCTTCACTTTGGTCTTGTAGGCTGAGACCTTGTTATAGATAGATAGTTTATTACATTATAGTGCCTCTAGTATTGACTTTGTATCTGTAAGTATTACAATAGGTTTTGAGTCCTATCGAAGGCTAAAAGTTTCTCTGCAGCTGTACTAATAACTTTAACTTCAGACTCATAGCTGATGCAGTCATTTTCCGTTAGTATATATGCATTGCAATTCGAGCGGTGTCTAATACGATTATGGGAGACAATTCAAATATAATGTTTCTAGAGAGTTGTTTCCAGTAGCATTTGTATAATTATTCTGCAGTCACAATGTTTTATGAGATTTGTGAAGTAAGTTCTAATTATTTGATACAAATATTTGCAGAATATATCTATACATAATCAAATGAAATATATTCAAGAATATTTCAAGCTATTTGTTATAAAGAGATATATATTATTTATTCAACAGCTTAAACGAAGAACGTTACATTTTTCTGTAAGTAAGGTTTTTAGTGTCAGAACACACACCTCTTGTATCACACATACAAATTAAGTATGTGATATTTTTTTGTAACCGCAAATATTTTGCGGCAATATAATTAACAGATAATCTTACAATGTAAAATGACTTTTCATAAATGACAATTACTATTCAATGTATCTTCCCCGTATTTATTTATTGTTATCTAAACCAACTAGATTGTTAATTCGTGAATATGGGTGTCAAGAGTAATTATGTGAAATTATAAGGAGAAAGGAACCGTAGAATACTGTATGTATCCAGTTATGCGGTTTCAGGGAGAGATAGGTGTAATGTGTGATAAAAGCTGCCGCTATGTCATGTACAATGTGGGTTTTTAATTTACCCTCTGGCAGAGACAAAACCCAGCCCTTGCCGGAAGTAGAGACCAAAGCTCTAACCTCTCGGTCATGCAAAGAAACATTAACTATATAAAACATATCTCATTCACTTCGACCATGTAATATTTCATCTTGTTGTTGTATATTTTCCTTGTGTTATTTTGTAACCACATACAACCAGTATCAGTAAAATGTTGTTGTCCCTGTCACAATATTGTAACGCCTACCATCTCTTATCTCATTCCGCGGGCAAATATCACCTCACTACAGAATGTTCAATCAAGGTCAATCATGTAATGTCAATCATCTAATGTCAATCATGTAATGTCAATCATCAT
Organism: Meghimatium bilineatum; assembly: GCA_034231615.1. Classification (NCBI taxonomy): domain Eukaryota; kingdom Metazoa; phylum Mollusca; class Gastropoda; order Stylommatophora; family Philomycidae; genus Meghimatium; species Meghimatium bilineatum. Next base: position 85,611,780 of record CM067319.1, read on the forward strand.
TATATCATATTTGAAATTGTAAATACAATAATTATCACGTCAATTGAAAAACAAATACAAGTTTTTTTAAGAACAATAAATGATTTTCTAGCGGTGACGTGTTGTAAATGAGAATATAAAAGATGTAATTTATGAAAGACCTCGATGGGTAGAATTATGTTTTTATTCTAAAATTATGCTTTCTGTTGTGATGTATGGTTGTCAGAGTTGGACACTCACTGCGGACATGGAGAGACGATTACAGACTTTCGAGTACAAAAGCTACAAACGAATTTTACGAATTTCCTATAGGGAACATAAGACCAATGTGTACGTCAGAAATAAAGTAGAGATGTGTGCAGGTGTTCAAGAACAATTTCTTTCACTAGTGAAACGACGAAAACTAGCATGGTTTGGACATGTATGCTGTTATGATTCCTTGTCAAAATCAGTACTATAGACTAGACTGCAGTGGATCGTGGGGGAAGGATGGGGGGGGGGAGTGTAACAGAGGAAGGCGAATAAAGACATGAACAGGGAATATCAAGCAACGGACAGTAAAAGATGTTTCCTGACTCATCCCTATCGTTAAAAAAAGAAATCGCTGGAGGACTCTATGTGCTGATGCATCCAATGTGGTACCGCTATGACACCTAGGGGTTTTGGTTTTATAGATATGGATAGCTTGCTAATGAAGTGTCACTTCTTCTAGCCCGTGATCTAGGTTAATATAATGATCTTGGTTTATATAGTTAATGTTTCTGTGCTCTCGCATGGCCGAGAGGTTAGAGCTTTGGGTTTACTTTCTGTCTGAGAATTAAAAGACTCAACTTGCACATGACGTAGCGACAGCTAGAGCATGCGGCCTTTATCACACAGTGACACACATCCCTCCCTGCAACCACATAACTGGATACATACAGTATTCTACTGTTCCTCTCTAGTTATAAATGCACGTATTTACTCTTGGCACCCATATTCACGTATAACAATCTAGTTTTTTTTAGCAAAAGAAATTTTAAAACAGGATTCAGTATAAGGTCTGGCTCTGTGGCGCAGATCCCGTCTGTGACGGCTAAGGTACCGAGTCTGATCCCGCCGCAGTCAATTGTGCAGCAATGGCAACTTACTTAACGTATTTATATTGCCTAGAAAATCATTACAGCCAGGAAATGCTGGGTATAGGATACGCTACCAATTTTTATAAGGAACATAAACACAATCGAAGAAGTCACAGTGCACACAATAAGGCCATAACTCTTCCACCCATGATGGCGATGGAATACAAGAGGAATAGTTTATAGATAGATAAATAATTCATTACTGTTACTTTATATTGCCGCAAAAAAAATGCGGTTACAAAAAATTACACATACTTAAATTGTATGTGTGATACAAGACGTGTGCCTTTAATACTCGCAAACATCGCGTACAGAAACATGTAATGTTCTAATTGTAAACTATTATATAAATTATATATTCCTGTTTATAACTAACAGCTTTAAATATTCTTGAATATGTTTCTGTATCATATGTACAGATATATTATACAAATATTTGTATTACGTAATTATAATTTTACGTCAAAAATCTAAGATAATATTGTGAATACATAATAATTATACTAATGCTACTGGAAATAACTCTCTAGAAACATTATTTTCGGATTGTCTCCCATAATAGTATTATGGCAGACTCGATTTGTAATGAAGAGAAACTTTTGCATCGGAGAGGACTCACACCCTATTGTAATACAGATACAAATTCAGTACTAGAAGCACTACAATACCATAAACTATCTATCTATAACAAGATCTCACAGCCTGCAAGATCAAAGTGAACGAAATAGTACTAGAGCAAGTCCAGCTGATTGATGGTTGATCGCATTCACACTTGCCGTTAAGCGCAGGGGTGGGAGCTTAAGCTGTCGTTCCAAGACTAGATGCGTTGCCGTGGTTGCATTTAGTCCATGTTTGTTCAAAGCTATCTTGATGTTTTCTATCCACCGTTTCCTTTTGACCACCTTACGCCCGGATATTCTTGTACTATATGCTCTTATTGATATTTGGTTTGGCTTCATTCTCATAAGGTGACCGAACCATTTTACTTGCTGTCCCTCAATATGTTCGATACATATTATGCCAACTCTTTTCCTAATTTCTTCATTTCTTATTTTATCTAGTTTGGTAACCATTGCAGCTTTCCTCAGACACTTCATTTCACTTCACAAAAATTATAGATATTATCTATTTTATTTTTTATTTCCATCTTTATCTTTTTGTGAAGAAGTAATGATGAAAGTTGGTAAGTCACTGTGTTTGCTTTTTTGGCACCTCGTTTCTATTTCTCTGTCTAGTCTTTCATCTTCGGAAAAATGCTGCCTATATATTTAAATTCTTTGGCTTGTTTTACTTTGGTGTTATCTATTATTATATTCATTGGTGCTGAAGACTTGCTAATTTTCATAACTTGTCTTTTTTACATTAATTTTCATGTTGTACTACTGACACGCTAACAACAATGCATTGATGTGCTTTTGTAAAGTTTCCTCATCTTTGTATATTAAACTTTGATTTTCGGCAAATAATAGTTCATTGATTTAATTATTAAGTTCCTCATCAGGTTTATTTGCAATGTTTTCCTTTTTGTTGATGTGAGCTTTTTTTATTATTCTGTCCATGTATATGTTGAAAAGTAGGGGTGAAAGTATGCATCCTTGTCTTACTCCAGATCTTGTTTCGAAAGGTTCAGTCATTCCATCTGTTGTTCTTACTGAGCTTTGGCATTTTTGATATATCACTTTTATATTATCTAACAGTCGTCCTCTGATGTTATCAATTTCTAAAGTTTCAAATAAAATGTTTCTATTTACACTACGAGGAGGAATGAACAACGAAAGTAAATGAGTGTATTATCAATTTCCTAATATTTATCTCGCCGCAAATATGTGCGGTTTAAAAAAAAATGTCTCGGAGAATCTCCGAGAACGGTATATGTATGATATGTGATACTTCATAAGTTCTGTAAATTTACTTACAGAATATGTAGCGTTGTAATTTTAAGCCGCCATGACAGAAATATTTATCTTCTTATAATAATAATATTTAAATAAATATTGAATATATTTCAATTTTTTAATGTATAAATGTATTTTCCCAACTACGTATATTTAATAATTATATATTTGCTTTTAAATTTAAGATTAGTGTGTGACTACATCTTATTTACAAAATAACTATAGGAAACAACTCATGAGAAACAGTACTTTTGAATTGTCTCCCATGACTAATATTAGTGCCCGCTCGATTTGTAAACGTTTCGACAGAAATACTTATGAAATACGCTTTCTTGTGTCACCATGAGAGGCTGCTCATGAATTGCAAGACAATAATAAGAAAGAGTTTCTGTCTCTGTTACTGACACACAATGTGGTAGTTTGTTCTGTGTTTCTGTCGATTTGCACAAACAGGCCTCTATAGATCAGATGTTTAGAGTTAGTTGGTTTAGATAGTTCGTGGTCACGTTCTGTTATTGAAAGTTTCTAAATTGTGCTGTGATATACATGAGATATACGAGTCTAATTGTGATGGCATATGCATGAGATTGTAATGTAATGAAAATTTAACATAAAATAATAGATTCTTGGCCGTGTTACGCAGCTTCGTGCACTGGCAGAGATCAGCATAGGTACCTTCTCTCATGATATTTCAGTTGATATGATGTTTGATATAGGTAACACCGACGACCATCGAGATTTGCGCCGACGTAAGCACGGTAAAAGGAAGAAAAATAGAGCGGGCGCCAGAAGGCAACGGCTTAAGTGTAACAGGCTGGAACGCAGTCACATGCGCATCATGTACTGTAACAGCTCGAGCGTCGACCAACGAAGGACCACCCTCGATAAGCTCATATACAGCGGGGACATAGTCACTTTGCAAGAAACTAACCTCGGGGCAGGCACGATTTCAGTCACAGGATTTACAGCCTGCTACAATCGGACTCACCTATCTATCTATCTATCTATCTATCTATCTATCTATCTATCTATCTATCTATCTATCTATTTATTCGCTGAAACTCTTTGTTGCTTTGCGGCGTCAGTGGTAAAAGAGTTTTATGGAGACGGCCCGCTTGTGTGCTGAGTATATTGTGAAATTTGTCGCCTCTTTTATTTCGGTGGTCCATCGTTTTCGTCGTTGTCCTCTAGGTCTGCCTTCGCTGTATCTGTGTAGCATAGCTTGCTGTGGTATGCTGTCTGATGGTAGTCTGCTGGTGTGTGCAAACCATTTGATCGGTTGTCTCTTGATGTATTCTAAGATTGGAGTCGGTTTTTTGTATCGGATGTCCTCATTCCTCACCCGTGTCTTAACTATATTCCTAAAATTCTACGTAAGCATGCCATTTCAGCTGTCACAAGTTTACGTTTGTCTTGCGCTGTTGTAGTCCATGTTTGGCGTTGGTAGCACAGCGATGGCATAATAATCGTTTTGAATAGTGTTATTTTGGTGTTTAAATCTATGTATTTGTTTCTGAAGATTGGTGTCATTTGCCCTAGGGATTGGTATACTTCACTACATCTATTGTGTATTTCTTTGCTGCTCTTGCCGTCTGTTGTTATATTACTTCCTAGGTATGTGAATTTGGTCACTTGGTTAAGTTTTCAATATATATATTGGTGTTTCTTTGAAGATTAAGAAGAATGATGATTGAAGGAGTCTACCACCAAGATTCTGACACGGACAAATATTACTGCATATTAAGCGACGAAACGTACAATGATCCGATAACCGATTGTTATTCAATCATACGACGCCTCATAACATAAGCAGAGAAAAGACGTCAAACACAAAGACCGACCGACAGATAGACAGACAGATAAACCGACAGAGAGACAGACAGACCGACCGACAGACAGACCGACAGTTTGAAAACATATTTTTGAGAATATGATTGCAAGGGTAAATAACTATATTATCACATTTATACATACACATAAAACTAAAATTATTAACTTTATCAATAAATATTTATAAAACCTGACAGAATCAATTATATGATTACTAGATGATAATATACTAAATAGCGTTTCAAATTTCGTATATTTATGAAGCAAGATAATAGCAGACGGGGATACCAACTCAGAAATCAAGACTCGAATCGCTCTAGCCTCCAACAAACTCTCAAACATCTGGAGATCGAAGATCGCAAGTAAACACATCAAGCTGCGATTATTCAATGCAATTGTGAATATACCATGCCGTATGTTGCTGGTTACCATGTTTTCCACAGCCTTCTGTTTCGTGTTCTATCAATCATTTCTGATACAGATTTTCTCGCATGCTAGGTTCTTATGCATCTTCTCTCTTTGTCTTCCCCGTCTTTCTTGCTCTTCAACTTTCCTGTTGCTACAATTCTCCTCTTGATATGCGTCGAAAAATGCGGATTCTCTTTCTGATGCTGGTAAGCAGCTGTCTTTTAAAATTAATTTCTGTCAAGGATTCTTTAGGCTTTTTAAAGTTGTCAACAGAACAGTTTGTTTTAGCGATGTGTTGCAGACTTTGGTAAATGAGTTAGAATGCCAATAGACTTTAATTGGCGAGACAAAACTCACTGTGCAAAACAATAATTTGGATCTGTCTTTCACATTCTCATTTCTTAATGGCACCGCAAACAATTATTTGCGGATTCAAAAAAAATATTTCGGGGTAGTTTACTCCGAGAGCTTTATTTCAATAGTAATTAGTATTCGTGAAATATTTACAGCAAATTTAGTGTATAAGGCGATAGCTGTCTCTGTAGTAATATCTTCATGGTTTATAATACAAATACACATTATTTATCAATTTTAGTTCAAATTCTTAATAACAATTTGCTTTGCACAATTTATGTATTAAATACGTTGGAAATTTTTTATAACCAAAGTGTAGAATGTATCGTGTAAACGATTTTTTGAAAAATATAAGGGAGACAATACATTAGCAATAACATTAACTTTTAATTATTTCCCATGTTAAAATATATACATTTATATAAATTGAACAGATTTACAAGATAATTAGAAAAGTTGCAGGTAAAATTAATGATTTCAAAACATGCCAAATATCATAATTGTATATAAATTAAAAATTCTGAAAAATGGATTACATTTTTTTAATGTATTCTGGGTCTTTGCAAATATATTCTGACTTTGTATGAAACTATTATAGATAAAAAATGGTCACCATCACCAGCTGTCACCGTTACTGCTCAATCCAAAGGTCAAGATAGAAGTCAAGAGACAGATTCTTCTTCTTCAACGTTCATTCTCAAACTCCCGCTGGATCTCTCTTGTAGCAGGACCATGCTCAGAGACGGAGATTTCTCTAATTTGTTTTATTTTATTTGACAGGAAGGTCAACACATTCAGCTGGTATATACAAAATTCAGGACGGTGCCATCAATCTGGCATTTTTTGGCTGTAGTGATTTTATACATAATATAAATACGCCCTGTAGTTTGCTATTGCTTTCCTGAACGGCCGGTTGCACAACTGCCTGCGAGCAGGATCGAACTCGGTACAGAGACTGACAACAGTTATATGACACCACAAAATATTATTTGCGGTTCTAAAAAATATATATATTATAGATCTACATTGATATTTGCGTTAGCTACATGGATACCAGATACGAGCTTTAGTACCAAATTTACAGATAATATCGAGGTGATATTTGAAAGTGTTTACTCCATAATATATTTAGTTATGTATTGTTACTATGTAATAAAATAAAGTTTTAACATTTAAATTGTAACTTTATTGCGATTTCTTATAATATCGTATAGCAATATTCTATATATTTATTTTTAAAGACAATATAAAACTAGTACATAAACATATTACAAAGATTCCGTGGGAGGCTACTTCTCACATGTAATAGTATTTCTGAAGTGTTTGCGATGATATTAAAGAAATCGATTTGGAATTTGTGTTTACATATTTTATTACTTCCCTTGGTTATATCTATATCTTTATGTATATCATTTATAAATTCGAAATAAACATATATAAGGTTATTCTTTGTTACGTAAAACATAAACCATAAATATATTGTCATTAATAACTAAACTTATGCTTCAAATATTAATACTTAAAGTAATTGTTTTACAATTATTCATACGATATTTAGATTCTTTACTACAATATACGTAGGTAGGCACTACTTTCTAGCCGGAACTTATGAAAGTGTTTCTTGCCTCCCTTCCTTAATCATCGTATAGAAAGAAGCCATTGTGTATGTTTTTTTATTTACAAGAAACTAATTTGACAAAAAATTTCGTCATTTTTCTGTTCACAATTTTAGCGGCGTTTTTTCACTTTAATACCAGACATTTTTCAATATATCCTTTTAACCTTCAAAAATGATACATAATTGGTATGCTATTTTTCCTGTAGTTCATATTGTAAATATAAGATTTTATCTCAACTGCATCAGCTTAAACAAGAATAAAACAGAAATAATGGTTGTGTCGAAGAGACTTAAACCAACAATATGCAACATAATAATTAATGACACAAAATTAGCACAAGTTGAAAAAGTGAAATATCTTGGCACCCTGTTAACATTAGAAGGTAGATGCTCAGGTGAGATAAAGAGCACAAGCCAAAGCAGCATTCCAAAAAATTAGAACCTTTTAGTGCAATGGAAGACTATCAATGCAGACCCGAATTCGAGTGCTGAGATGTTAGATGGAACCAATTAATTTTTATGGATGTGAAGCATGGACTGTAAACAACAACAAAACTCAAAGCGAATTAGAGGCTACAGAAATGTGGTTTCTGAGAAGAATGATGAAAATACCATGTACAGCCAGGAAAACTAATGCAGATGCTGGCGTAAAAAGATCAATCATATCAAACATTAGGGGCAGACAAACAAGGTTTCTATGGCATGTGCTGAGAAGAACACAGCTTGAACACTTAATAACCACTGGAAAGGTCAAGGGGAAAAGAGATAGGGGACGACAAAGAGAAAAGTTACTAGATGGACTTGTATCGTGGCACGGTAGAAGCTCACCAACCGAGTTTATTGACAACACAAGAGACAGAGAGTCGTGGAGAAAGATGATCGCCCACGCCGTTCGACATGGCACTTGATTGATTGAAGAGTATGTGAATTTTTACAAGCTTAATTGTTCTTAATTGTCTTCAATTTAGTTATTTATGAAAAATTTTATATTTAGTATTGATATAACTTTAGTTTATTTCTTCATACATTTTAAATATATAGGCCTATATATATATTGGCCTACATATATGCAGTTCCTTTCAAAAGACACATATCTGAACCTAATATTATCAAATTCAATTATAACAGCTTTGTTGAGACCAGGAAAATATGTATGTAACAATAGAAATTCGTTATATACAGTACAAACAATAAAGAATAAATATATTCAGGGATAGGCCTATAAAGGAGAAGTGTTGCTATATAGGGAAATTTGGTATTAAATGATGGTGTAATAGAGGGTTAAATGGTGTAATAGAGGGTTAAATGGTGTAATAGAGGGTTAAATGGTGTAATAGAGGGTTAAATGGTGTAATGGAAAGTTTAATGATGTGATGTCATGTTCCTCCTTCGCAAGCGAATATTACCATGACATGAAAAACAACAAATGTGATGAACAAGTCGAAAAAAACAAAATATCTTTGATTGTCTAATTTATTTTGCGAGTTCGTAGATGACCGATGACTCCGATTCGTTCTAGGAAAGTTCTATTGCAGTTCATGCAGAAGTGGAGAGGGTTTGAGGTAGGAGAGTTTTTGGATTTGTCCTTCCGCTTCCGTCTCTTGGAAATTGCCTGCAGTTTTCTTTCTTTTTCAAATTTAGTGATGCCAGCAGTGATCTGTGCGTGCCAAACTGAACGATCAAGTGCTATAGTTAGGATCGATGCTGCAGTGCTTGAGTTCTTTAGATAATTATTGAGGCGCTTTTTCTGCCATACTCTTGAATGTTTACCATCGAACAGATTCCACATAGAATAATCTCTTTGGAAGGCGCTTGTCTGACATACGGACGATGTAGTCAGTCCATCGAAAATGGGACCTAATCAGCAGGGCATGAATGCTTTGCATACGGAACTTCTGAAGGATTTCCGTGTCTGGTACTTGATCCTGTCAACATACTCCAATGAGGTTTCGTAGGCACCGAAGGTGAAAAGAGTTAAGCTGTCGAGCGTGCTTCGCATAGACAGTCCAGCAAGACGCAGCATAAAGCAATGTTTGTAAAACCACTGCGCGGTACACGCCAACTTAGATGTCAAACTGAGACCATGACTGATCAAGACATACGCACGAAGCCTCACGAATGCCACACTGGCGCGATCAATACGCATGGCAACAATCAATCGATTATCACTGACAGAAATCGTAAACATTTTAATCAAAGCATGAGAGACAAGTCAATCTCATAGGCAGGATACCGTTGTTCTTAATAATATGTTGCGTCCCCTAGCAACACCGTGAGAAGACTGTATAAATAATATTCATGACTTGATTATAAATTTAAAAACGTATCTGTAATATATGTAGTTTGAAACTGTGAATTTATATATATATATAAATATAAATATATATATATATATATATATATATATATATAAATGCTATATACTATCACAATTTATAAATAGAAGCATTGTAATATATGCGATATGTATATATACGAGAGATATGAAAAAGATTAATTAAGAAAGAGGCTCCTGAAATGTCAGGGCAATATAGCAAAATAAACAAAATCATCAGAAGGAAAATGAAACAAGCACAAGAAGTGTAGCTAGAGGAACAATGTGAAACTATCAATGCGGGATCTAAACACGAAAACAGTAAGGTAACATATAACACTCTAAAAAAAAGGATAACACAGCCAAAAAGACCAAAGATATCCACGACAGAAGATAAATACGGAAAGATACTCAATGAAATTACTTCTTGTATTTGTTTCATTTTCCTTCTGATGTATTTGTTTCTGACATTTCAGTAGCCTATTTCTTTATTAATATGTTTCATGAAACAGCAGATACAGTCAAAAGATGGACAGAGTATTGCAAAGAACTGTATAAGTTAGTTAGCTAGTCGTTGGATCGTCGTCATTGCACTGCGGGCAAGTCCATAGGTGCCCAGATCCCACCTCGAGTGTATTTTGCCATGACGGTCCCAGTACGTCGTTGATTGACCATCATTCTTTCTCGCCCACGAAACCGCTCCTTTCTAGCGACACCATATTTCAAACCAAGTTATCTTATTCTAGTCATGGAACAAGAGTCATCGTCACATGTACAGTAATTTGTTCGTGCGTTTTCCCGTAGGGCATTCAAAATGTCTGCCCGATCCATCGCTCCACCAAAAGCCGTAGTAGGAGCGTGGGCGGCCAACCTATCCGCTCTCTCCTTACCCCGGACTCCTGCATGTCCCGGCACAAAAATAAAAAGTCACTCTACACACACAGGAATTATTCAAAGCACCCAACCACTGTTCCAGAACGTACCCCGCCTGAACTTTCACAATCATGTTCATGGAGTCACTGAGTATACAGGCATGCAGTGGCGTAACGAGAGGGGGCGGAGGTGCGGACCGCCCCGGTCAGCACCATCGGGAGGGCGGAAGCTTTGGTTACTGCCAAAATCTCCATTGTCATGCTGCTTGTTGCCTGAGAGAGTACACAATTTTCCTCTCTGGTGGTCTCCCCCACCTGTGAGCCGTGAAGGCCCAGGCACTCCTGGTGTGTCTCTCAACCGATTCGTCTGTATATATAATCACATCACCTTCCATCATATCAACTGTATAATATAATCAACTGTGTAATCCTGACTACATTATATTAGAGAATTCTGAACTAAGTAACAGAGAAATAGGAAATGCAGAAATTCTAGTAGATGAAATAAAAGAAGCCATAGGAATATTGAAAGGAGGGAAGTCACTTGATGTAGACAACATCCCAGCAGAACTCTTGAAATACGGGGGAATTAATGTGGTAAATATTATGACCAAAATCTGCCAGAATATATGGAGCACAAAACAATGGCCCACTGATTGGACACACTCACTAATAATACCCATTCCCAAGAAAGTAAATTTGAAAGTGTGTACGAATTACACAACCATTAGCCTTATAACACACCCCAGTAAAGTGATGCTCAAAATACTACTGAACAGAATAAAACACAAGTCGGAAGAAGTAATTGCAGAAGAACAAGCTGACTTAATTTCAAACAGAAACACTGTTGAACAAATATTTAACATCCAAACACTAATCCAAAAACATATTCAGCACCAACGTGATCTATACCACAACTTCATTGACTTTACAAAGGCCTAATATCGTGTTTGGAATGATGGTCTGTGGCACATACTGAGACAATTTAATTTTGACACCACATTCATAGACGTTGTTGAATCACTGTAAAAAATGTAAATAGTGTTATCTTCACAAACAACACAATTGTAGAGTTCTTTAAAACGAATGTGGCAAGGATGCATCATGTCTCTAGTACTATTTAACATATACCTAGAGCACATTATACAGCAGACACTTCATGATTACAACACGTCTATATGGATCGGAAATCGCCCTATTTGCAACTTGCGTTTCACATATGATACTGATCTTATAGATGGGTCAGAACAAGCTTTAAAAGAGTTAAGCAAAGTAGAAAAAGTTACCAGCCAGTACGGAATGGAAATCAACACAGAAAAGAGCTAGATCTTGGTTAACAGCAGAGACGCAGAAGAACAGACCAACATTATGATGAATCGACATAAACTTGAGAATGTGAATACCTGCAAATACCTCTGATCCAGCATATGCAGCGATTGAAGATACAGAGCTGAATTAAAGATAAGGCTGGGGATGGTTTTAGCGTCTAATTCAAGGCTACCGATGATTTCGAAAATCAACATCGTGTTGGAGTTAGTCAAACTGTGTAAGTCGCTGGTGCTTTAGGTTGAGCTGTATGGTTGTGAGAGTGGACACTCACTGCGGACATGGAAAGACGATTACAGGCTTTCGAGTGCAAATACTACAGACGAATTCTACGAAATTTCTTTAGGGAACATAAGACAAATTTGTAGGTAAGAAATAAAATAGAGATGTATGCCGGTATACAAGAACCATTGCTTTCAATAGTGAAACGACGAAATCTAGCATGGTTTAGACATGTATGCAGGCATGATTCCTTGACAAAAACAATACTGTAGAATTAAGGGAACCGTCGAAAGGGAGGGGGGGTGGACAGATGCAGAGGAGGGCAAATAAAGACATGGACAGACAACATCCAGGAATTGACAGGACTAATTTTTTTCCTCGCTCCTCCGCATCGCTGAAGATAGAAATCGGTGGAGGACTGAAGCATTAAATATGGTACCCTGACGTGTTACGGGTGTATTCATGTGGTTGAAATCAGCGTTCCCCACATGAACTCATACCCCTTTCCAACTTCAATTATTAATGCGCATGCGCGGGAAGCATACATAATACAGACGACAACAAATGTTTCAGCGATGTTTTATTTACATTGTTTCAGGTAGTGCAAGTTTGAATTTCATTTTCAATAATAATAATAATGCATGGAAAAATAAGTTCTTATTTCTGATCTCATTAAATGTGATGTCTTAGTTTCTGTTCTAAGCGAAACCCTCTTCAATATGACGATAACCACTTCATTATAAATGAAAATCTGGTAAATTTGTATTGGAGTATAAAAAATATTGATAGAGTAAATGTTTACAAAATGTCTAGTAGACCTACTAAACTAATAACTCATCATGTCAATATCATGAAGGAACAAGCATACATATAAAACATGAACCTAATTCAAAGGTAAGAGTTTCTGTAATCATGTAATAACTGTAATAGAAAAGGAGAACATCAACATACAGATAAATAATAAACAACTAAAACAAGTAGATGAATTCAAATATCTGGGCAGCACATTGAGATATGACAACAAACAAGAAGCAGAAATAAACGCAAGATGTAATAAGGCCTGTCATATCATTGGTCAATTAACACTTTTACTAAGAAACAAAGATATTACACTAGAAACAAAGAAAGCGCTTTTCAACACCATTTTCTTACCAACATTGTGTTATCAGTGTCAAACTTGGACATTAGATTCTAGAACAATACATAAGATTAACACCACTGAAATGAAATGTGTGAGACGTATGATTGGAGTTAGCTTGAGAGACAAAATCAGGAATGAAGCACTAAGGAAACAATTAGGGATCAAACCAACAATAGAATACATACAGAAACAACAAGTTAAATGGTACGGCCACATAACCAGACAGAAAGAGCAAAGTATTATCAAAAAAACACTTAACAAACGATATGAAAACAGGAGACCTATTGGACGCCCTCGTAAAAGGTGGATATATAGTGGATTAGAGACACTCGGAAATATAACAGCAGAAGAGGCAAATAGAAGGGCAAAAGACCGTACACTCACTCTCCCCTCAACACCGAAAGGTACATGAGGACAGAAAGAAGAAGAAGAAGAAGATGTAATAACTTGATCATGAATAATTTGATTATAATAATAATAAATATATTATAATCATATAAACGCTACTTGTGACAATTTGTTTTCTGTTGTGATATAGCCTTCTACACGAATAAGTTCAATAAGTAGGACGTTGGAATTACTGAATTGCTAATGTATAATCAATACTAATTTGTGTGTGTCTGTGATGTAAATTTCTAGGCAGCAGAGAAATGTTTAATAGATTGTCATTGCTCTCTGATTGGTGGTTAGGGCCTACGTTTTTTTTTTAAGGTTTAGTTTCAAAATGCAGATAGAGTATCCAATGATTATCCTCTTTTACCTCTATGAGTGTAATTCTTGTCAAAATATTGCACAGCTTAGAGCTGACGCTTTGGTTGTATAAATAAATCTCTGGAGAAACTACATAATTGCACATAGGAAGTCAGAGCTATTAATTCCTGGGGATTGAAAAATAAACAAGGCGTAGCATAAACAATTAGGCCCCTATTGTCTTTGCACACGAGACATGACATAGGTATTCAGACCTTCACTTCAGTAAATATCTCATGCCAAGGTACAGCGGATGATAGTTCAGTTCTTTGTTGGTTGAGTGTTCTTTGTCTGAATGTGGGAGGGGGAGGGGCTACTGACCTCTACCAGGATCGTCCACAGGTGGCGGATAGTGGAAAAGCCTCTATAGAGGCCAGCTGCGAATAAGCCTCTGGGCAGATAAGTAGTGCTGACCACACCAGTGTTGCTGACTCTGAGGACATGGCAGGATATCAGGCGGCGCTGTGTGCAGATACTGGGATAAATTAGAATGCTCACACTATTACAGAAATGTGGTCATGCGACAATCAACCCTATCATCATGGAGTCGCTTGGTCATTTCTATCAGCTAAAGCTGGGGAGGAGCGGAGCCAAGCCCCTTGCCTCTAAAGAGCCCACCCAAGTGACAGGTGCCTCTGCTAACCAAGATATCAGGGGAAAGCAGAGTAGTGCTATTGACCAAACTAAATGCCTCAGAGTTGCTCAGTGGAATGCAGAAGAAATGCGAAACAGATAGCCTGAGCTACAGGAATTCCTGACGAAAAACCAGATCAACATTATGTGCATACAAGAGACTCACCTAAAGGACACACAGAGATTATTTATTCGAAGTTGCGTAGGAAAAGCAATGGAGAGAATGGTCAACTTTAGACTAATAAAATACCTAGAGGAAAACCAAAAGCTCACCAAGACACAGTCAGCCTATAGGAAATATCAAAACACTGAAGACCAGCTCATATACCTAGCACAGGAAATAGAAAAGCTTTTCAAAAGAAGGAAAAAGTGCTGGTAACTTTTATGGACCTGAGCAAGGCCTTCGATAAGGTGTGGAAAATTGGAGTCCTCTTCAAGCTTCTCCAAATCAAAATTGAAATCAAAACCAACCGTGTGTTTCTGGGGCCCGAAAGGGGAGCAAAGAATAGCAACACTGTTTACCTTCCACGCATGTCATAAAAGGCGACTACGGAGGTTATGGGATGGAGTTGGCTGTCCCATCCCATATAGGGTCAGTGACCCAAAGCCATGCTGAAATTGGATGTGTCAGGCCGAAAGGCGCAGATATCGCAGCAATGCTGTAAAATATGACACAACGCATTCCGTTCTCCGGACTACATCCTGCTAATCTGCAGGAGTTTCAGAATGAATGCAGAAGAAGAAGAAATCAAAATTCCACACTGCAAGAGGATTTAGTCTGTATTTAGTCAAAAGAAAAAAGGAAAGTAAACACTACTGCAGTCTAATCTCCCCCCCCCTCCCCCCCCCCCCCCCCCAGAAGATTGCTTTCTCTAAAAAAGAATCATCAACAGTCCCCCAAAAATAAAGCAGTGAGCTTTGTTTATCTATTTAAAAAAAAAAAATTCATTATTTCATTATTTTTTATTTAAGTAACAAACAACCCCCCCCCCCCCCCCCAAGTGATGTTTCTACCTCACAAGTACAAACAATCATGACATTGGGAAAAAAAAGATCGCATTAGGTTTGATTTTTTGTGTGTCCTTAGATGGCTGATGAATCAGGTTACGGCTCTGAAAAATCTGTTTGATTTTTTGTGTGTCCTTAGATGGCTGATGAATCAGGTTACGGCTCTGAAAAATCTGTTTCGATTTTTTGTGTGTCCGTAGATGGCTGATGAATCAGGTTACGGCTCTGAAAAATCTGATTTTTTGTGTGTCCTTAGATGGCTGATGAATCAGGTTACGGCTCTGAAAAATCTGTTTCGATTTTTTTTGTGTCCTTAGATGGCTGATGAATCAGGTTACGGCTCTGAAAAATCTGATTTTTTGTGTGTCCTTAGATGGCTGATGAATCAGGTTACGGCTCTGAAAAATCTGTTTGATTTTTTGTGTGTCCTTAGATGGCTGATGAATCAAGTTACGGCTCTGAAAAATCTGTTTGATTTTTTGTGTGCCCTTAGATGGCTGATGATGAAAAATCAGTGAAATCCCTTACACTAAAACAGTATCTACGATGCTGTAAATACAAGAACTGAAATACAGAACTGAATTGTAACATGGGAATGTTTTATGCTAATGAGATAAAAATTTTTATTGCTTCCAGACCAATGATGGGCAAGAGTTGGAACCAACATATTCATGTTGGTCAGATTAATAGAAGAATGTTGACAGGATATGTGAGACAATCTAGAGACAAGATAATGAAGGTAAGGATATAACAGATGTAAAGTTGTCATTTTCAAGGGAAGTCATTGTTCTCATGTCATGTGGTTTAGTGTCATTCAAAGATATCAGTGCGCATGAACAAAATATTACCGACATGTAACATGCGGCAGATTCTGACTTGCATGAGTTTCCATAGAAAGCAGTCATTTCAATTTGGAAAAAAAATTGGTAAAGGTTGCTTTTAATTCTTCACAGTGCTATAAATAGTACATTTTTTACACTTTTAACTAGCCAAGGTCTCAAATTTCCATAAAACTTATGCCCAATGAGCATGCGCAATAACAGCTACGCATGTCGTCAGCTACGCATGTCGTCAGCTACTTACACAAGACACATTCATCCAAAACTAGATTCTACAATTTAAAAAAAATTTTCAAATGATTTGTACTGCCCGCTCATTATTTCTGCCCGCTACACACTGAGAGAAGGCACTTGATTGACCAGCTAGATAAACTTTGTCTTAATTCTAAATACTTTTTGTACTTATCCTAACCATTAGCACACCCAAAGGTTAAGAAAAACCTCGAAACTAAAGCAAAGGTCACAGTGAAGAATGAAAATCAACTTGTGCCAATAAATTCATACTATTAATATGATTGTGTCATTATGTTCTGTGATTTTTTCTGCTTCACATTATAAACATTTCTACTAGTGATAATATTATCCCTTCATCACAAATTGCACCTAACTGCAAGCAACTGTTCAAATGAAAAATAAATGCTAAATAAATGTTTTTATTTTTAAAGTGTTATTAAACACATTCCTTCACATTAAGAAACCCACCAGTATGCGCCTAGACAAAACAAAAGTCACTGAAAATTATGGTATCATTTACAGTTTCCCCATTAGTGCATTTCAACGGAAATCTGTGCTTGTCAGAATTGGATGCATTTTACAGACTTGTATTATTTATTCCACATGAACCGGTGTATCTCATTATTCATCATCATGATGTGTATCCTCTTTAAGATTCTCCTTCCATCTTTACTGTAGACAATTAAATAGATTCACATTAACGAAGACGTATGTGTCTGGTCAGCGACACAACACATGTCCTGCAGGAAATCTAGGAGAACTGTGGTCCTACTACAAGAGAGATCCTGCCGGAGTTTGAGAATGAACATTAAAGAAGAAGATTGACAATTTTAGTTAACTCTCCAAATGTGTCAGGAGAAAAATTAAATTCAAAATGACAAGAACAATACTGATTTAGACTATCTGTGGGAGAGCTCAGGACTATGGGAGAGTTCATAACAGACTAAGAACTGTCCACAGCAAAGTCTAAAACATGCTCAGAACTGTTCATGGAAAATTCTACAACAGTCTCAGGACTGTCTATATCAGGGTCCACAACAGACTCGGGTCTGTTTTTGACAGAGTCCTCAATGACTGCAAGGTTGAAATATAATGATGTGCAATGTTTAATACATGATTGTGATGATGATGAAATTATCCCTTTAGCTGTGAGCAGGTAGCTCTTGACACATGATGATGATGAAATAATCCCTTTAGCTTTTAGCAGGTAGCTCTTGACAGTTCATAGACTGTCTGACAAAAGAATATGTTCTTCTCAGTTGTGTAACTGAGGCAACACCTGGAATCACGTAAGGTTGTCTCAAAGGCATGGTTGTGTAAGGGAAGTTTATGAATGCTAATTTAATCCCCACAGGTAGACATTCCAGCAGTGTGCCATTATCCCACTATTGCCACGTCCTGCCAGGAGCAGGGCACACAATTCTAGTCCAACTATTCCATCATTCTTTTCTCAGATTTGTTGGCTCATCTGCATTGAAGGCACATCTAGTATTCCCCTTTCCCTAGGAATCTACCAGAAAATGATGAAGGTATAGTGTTCACTGGTCTGCATCTCTTTTTCATCCTTGAAATTTAGATCAGATGTGATAATGATATTTTCACAGGTAACAAGTTGTTGCAAGCAGTCATGGATACCATACGAGGAAGAGGTCGAACAAGACAATGTACATATTCAGAGAATGGTAGAAATGGGAGCTAGCATGGTTTGGACATGTATGCAGGAATGATTCCTTGTCAAAAACAATACTGCAGGGAACTGTCGAAGGGGGAAGAAGCAGAGGAGGGCAGATAAAGGAATGGACAGGACAAGATATTTCCACACTCATCCGCATCACTGAGGATATAATTCACTGGAGGACTCTGTGTGCTGAAGCATCCAATGTGGTACCCCTACGACCCTGAAGGCTTATGGGCTTATAGATAGAGATAGAAATTGGAGCTATGAGGCGATGGGAGAAAGTCCTCCCTCTCCGGAACGATCAGAAAAACATGCAATCAGCAACTAACTGTGACATTGAGCGTATACACATTTAGATGGCTGATGGGATGGCAAGCAGAGCATATTTGGTCCCATTATATATGGAAGTGTCCCCAGTGCTGTGACGCTTGTTCCGTATCAAGAATCATATATAAACATGATAACTACTAGGGATGTGCTGTAGTTTAGTAGTTGGAACTTCCAACCTTAACTACATTTCCTCTTGTGATGTACTCAGGTTTCTTCACATGTATTCTGCCTCTCTCAGTAGAGCAGTACACCACCTATCAGTACCACTGATAGCTTGTAACTCTTTATCTTCAAGTACTAATCCTAGAGGATCTCAAATAAAGCACTTGTAATCAATATGACACATCATGATTTGGAATTCTCTATCTTGTGAACATAAAGCAAGAGGTTTGAATACTGTGCCATTTCTTTATTTTATGTGCTTTTTGTTAGTGCCCTTTCTCAATTCCCCCACTGGTTTTCTATTTTACCAGGACAATGGCCCCACTAGATTTCTAGCAGGCTAGAGAGCAGAGATGTGTTGTGTTGCCGTTGTATGTGTCACTAGCTTGACACATTCAACTTCGGTGGTATTCCATATAAACATTCAACTCCTGTGGTATTCCATATAAACATTCAACTCCGGTGGTATTCCATATAAACATTCTTTTATTAAAGATTTTGGCTTTCTGGTCATCAATTTTTAATAAAAACTATATTTATATTTATGTATAAATTCTTGAGTACTGACTGCCATGTAAAGTGTTGTCAATTTGGTTTACTTTCAGAGATAGAGTCTCACCAAGTAGGGGTCAACGAGCAGACGGCAGATGTTGTAAGCAAGACAGATGATTAACTCCCTGCTGTATTAACACATGCTAGCAACACTCAACCTAGAACAGGTGCTGATCTGCCTGGAGATTCAAAATCCTTCCTCATATGCTCATCGGATATTTCTACATCAGTTGATGTTTGCAAGCTGGCCATGCAGTTGGACCTAGAATCTGGGGAAGTGTTGTCACTGAAAGAGAAGAATTTGAATCTTGGTGATACGACAGTCAATAAGTTACGGATTAGAAAAAAACCAACAGAAACTCCTCAGAAATGTAAGGTGTGTGGTTTAGACCTAAATTATTCTTCAGGGAAAAAAGGGCATACGATATTGCACAAAGATGAGAAACCTTTCAAGTGTGGTGAATGTGGTGTAGGGTTCGCTCGTTGTGGTACTTTGAAAAGACATAAAAGAATACACACAGGAGAGAAACCATATAACTGTGAAGATTGTGGTGTTGGGTTTACATGGAGGGATAGTCTAGTCAACCACAGGGTATTACATATGGGAGAGAGCCCCAACAAATGTGATGTTTGTGGTGTAGGGTTTACTCATCGTTGTAATCTTAAAGCACATAAAAGGATACATACAGGAGAGAAGCCGTACAAATGTGAAGATTGTGGTTTAGGGTTTGCTTTACATAGTAATCTTAGGAGACATCAGCGGAAACATACGGGGGAGAGACCATACAAGTGTGATTTTTGTGGCGTAGGGTTTGCACAGCATGGAAGTTTGAAAACGCACAAAAGTGTGCATACAGGAGAGAGGCCGTGTAAATGTGAGGAGTGTGGGGCCGAGTTTGTACTGAGTAGTTCTCTGAAGAGACACAGTAGAACACACACGGGAGAGAAACCTTTCAAGTGTGATGTGTGCGGGGTAGCATTTACACAACGTGGCAGTTTAAAAGACCATAAAAGAACACATACAGGAGAGAAGCCGTACATGTGCGATGTTTGCGGTGTTGGGTTTACTCAGCGTGGTAGTTTAAAAAGACATAGCAGAACACATACAGGCGAGAAACCATACAGGTGTGATATTTGCAGTGTTGAGTACACACATTGCTTAAATCTGAAACGACATCAAAGAAAACATACAAGTGATATGTTTTACAGGTGTGATGTTTGCGGTGAAGAATTTACTCAGTGTGGAAGTTTGAAAACCCATAAAAGAAAACATGCAGGTGGAAAATCTTTTCTCCACTTCTCTCCCAGACTGCTGCAAATATAAGATTATGTTCAGAATAGTAAGGAATTAAAATGGGTCCAGATGAAGAGCCGCCTTCATATACAAATTAAAATTGGTCCAGATGAAGCGCCACCTTCATATACACATTAAAATGGGGCCATATGAAGTGCCATCTTCATATACAAATTAAAATGGAGTCAGATTAAGCGCCATCTTCATATACAAATTTAATACTTTACTGACCAAATTCTACGGTTGTTGAAAATCTGTTAGGGGCTGTCCATAACTTACACCAACAACCTCTTTTTTATTTTTGCCCCAACCACATAGTCTGAATGCCCTAGTCTGGCGCATGGGTTGGGGACAGTAAACACAGCAAGGAAGGGAACTGGCTGCTCTACTTAATAGTTGCTGCTGCTTAGTACATGAAGAGTTAGTTATCTTCATTCCCGACAGCAAGTCGCCATCATGAACCTACCTCAAACATTAATTCAGATCTGACTATTTTTCTAGTTTTGTAGAAATGTGAAAACATTCATTTGTGTTTATTTTGTTCTGTTTCTGTGATTAAATTCACATTTGCTAATGTGATTTCAGAAAGAGGTGGTCAAAGAATAGCAACACTGATTACCTTCCATGCATGTCGTAAGAGGCAACTAAAGAAAATGTGGGATGGAGCTAGCTATCCTATCCATATAGTGTCAAAGTCTCCCAGAAGCCAAAGTTGGATGTGTCTGACCAAAAGGTGCAACTATCACAGAAAAACTATTAACCATGACCCCACAGCAAATTTAGGACTACATGCTGCTAATCTGCAGGAGTTTGAGAATGAACACAGAAGAAGAATTCACATACAGTAGTGTTTCTTGTGTTCTACTCCTTTGTTATTCTTGTGTTCCACTCATTTCAGTTCTCATTTGTTCAAGTTTTTTTACGTATAACATAGCACAATTCCATGTATAGTCCGAATTTAATTTCTGTTTATGTGAAGAAACAACCAAAAAATTTCAAGCATGGCCTCAGCTGGAAACAGCAAGGAAAAGAAGAAAAGAGAATCTAACAAGTGGAAAATTAATACATAAGCATAGAATTTTTGCAAGTCACTGGAAACATGTAGAAAATTAATGTTTCCACCAAAAGACCTTTATCAAGAACACAACACAGTGCATGATAAGCAAATGACAACACTGCCAAGAGAAATTAAGATGGTGAAAATGTTTGTGTTTTTTAACTTCCAATGTAAAACAGACAGATCTTGTGCATATTTTTGGATTTTGTTATATTGTGATTATATACTTTCTGGCTATAATATTGATTTTATTTGTTCTTCCATCACATGATGATGATGACCATTTGTTACATTCACTTTTTGAAATTAGATTAGAGGCTATCATTTGTACTTTGTTCAGATTTGCAGGGACTTAGTTGCCCTCAAGAAACTGAAAGGTTGAAAAGGTGTAGAGGATTGACTTCATTGCACTTGGATTATCCCATATATACTTTGTCCCTCTCAATGAAGCATCTGAGAATACCATTCATAGCATGCAACTGCAGCGTTCAGCAATAATCCTCAGTGATCTCAGCAGAAAAAAATCCACTTTATAAACAAGATGACATGATCAGGATTCAAACCCACATCCTCTTAAGCACAATGCGAACGGCGTAACCACTATGAGAGACTTGCTTCCAGCAAATATTGAAGGTTATACATGCTGGTCCGTTCTCTGATTGAAAATACTCCTTACTCTGTTCTAAATGGTCCCATTCATAATTGTGAAACTACCAATAAAATATACCAAATTCAATCAAAGTCTAGATGCATCATCAATTGCCCTGTTCACATCCAGTAGAGATTCACCAAGATGCATCATCAATTGCCCTGTTCACATCCAGCAGAGATTCACCAAGATGCATCATCAATTGCCCTGTTCACATCCAGCAGAGATTCACCAAGATGCATCATCAATTGCCCTGTCCACATCCAGCAGAGATTCACCAAGATGCATCATCAATTGCCCTGTCCACATCCAGCAGAGATTCACCAAGATGCATCATCAATTGCCCTGTCCACATCCAGCAGAGATTCACCAAGATGCATCATCAATTGCCCTGTTCACATCCAGCAGAGATTCACCAAGATGCATCATCAATTGCCCTGTTCACATCCAGCAGAGATTCACCAAGATGCATCATCAATTGCCCTGTTCACATCCAGCAGAGATTCACCAAGATGCATCATCAATTGCCCTGTTCACATCCAGCAGAGATTCACCAAGATGCATCATCAATTGCCCTGTTCACATCCAGCAGAGATTCACCAAGATGCATCATCAATTGCCCTGTTCACATCCAGCAGAGATTCACCAAGATGCATCATCAATTGCCCTGTTCACATCCAGCAGAGATTCACCAAGATGCATCATCAATTGCCCTGTTCACATCCAGCAGAGATTCACCAAGATGCATCATCAATTGCCCTGTTCACATCCAGCAGAGATTCACCAAGTAATATTAGAAAATCGGTAATAAGTTCTTCTCGTTCGCAGTTTATCATGTCTACACAGCAAGTCCGGTTTTCTTAATAAATGCTGCTGTAATTGAAAGCTGCTCAGTGCTCCCATACAGTTTTCTTTGGAATATCTGTCTCTCTGGGACAGTGTTCCTCTCTTAACTGGTTAAGTGTAATGCAGTCTTGCAGGATATGTTCTGCGGTCTTTGCTGCCTGCCCACATAGACACAATAAATTGTTGGTGGTGGAAATCGGTAATAACTGCAGCAAAATTGTAATCCAGCAGGCACAACTTGAAACAAGGTTCTGCTAGCTACTGGCAACACAAACAAAAATTGGTGTTTCTACCAAAATAATTTCATCAGGACACAACATAAGACACAAGTAAAAAATTACAATGAAATGTTCACATATTAATAACTAACAGTATACCAAATTATCTATTGTGTTGAGTTTTTTTGGGTTATAGAAATTGGTGTAAATATTATCTGCTGGTATATAGATGCAAGTCTGTCTACTCTATCATTACCTCAAATACCAACATATCCAGGGAAGTAGATTCATGTGATGCCAAGGTGATCGAAGCAGCTATAGACGCTCATTTGACCAAATGTGCAAGTGAGTAAGAAACCACAAGAAATTGGCAAATTATAGTTTTTCAGAGTGTAACAAGGCGAGAGGTATAGAGTGTTGGAGATTCATTGCAGCCAAACTTTTTGTTTAGGCCAAATCTTATCTTCTTTGTCTTCTACGTTCATTCTCAAATTTCTACTGGTTGTGTATTCCAGAGAACACTATTGACATTTACTTTATTTTCTATATTTAACTCTGCAATGTGAATGTCATTAGTGCAATTCTTACTGGTTGTTTTTTTGTTGTGAATGTATTCTTGATAAAGGCCTTTTGATTAAAACATCTATTCATGTATGCTATTATGTGCGTTTTCAGTGTTTAGCAAAACTTTATTGCCCTGTTCTAAGTTTCACCTGTTAAAACCACATGGGCTGTCCCAGCCTGTCTGTACTAGCAGTGTGCTTTCAGGGAAAAGCACAGAGCATAGGAGATACTTGACAGAAAACCTTCATGTGATAATCTAAACTATATAACATGCAAACTTTATGAGAGGAAAAAAATCAAACAAGATACAGTTAAATAAATAGTGAATATAAATGGTTTATCTGTGAGTTTTATTTGAACATGTACACATCTCTATCTATCTGTCAGTTGTTGTGTTGTTGTTTTTCTGGCTGTAAGGCATCGCAGGATTGAATGAAGATAGGTTTTTGGGCTATGCCACATTTGGTTGCTAAATATGCAGTAATATTGTGCTATATCAGAACATTGATAACCCCTTCAATCCGCCTTCTTCTTGGTCTTCCTATACTTCTTGCTGTTTAAATTCTCATGACGTATGCTCTTACCGCTGGCCAATATGGGTTAATTTTCCTTAAGTGACCTAACCATTGCAGACTGTTTTTCAATATATTTAAGCACAGATATAGTTCTAACAGTTCTTGTAATCTCCCCATTCCTCACACAATCTCTTGTAATCTCCCCATTCCTCACACAATCTCTTCTTGTAATCTCCCCATTCCTCACACAATCTCTTCTTGTAATCTCCCCATTCCTCACACAATCTCTTCTTGTAATCTCCCCATTCCTCACACAATCTCTTCTTGTAATCTCCCCATTCCTCACACAATCTCTTCTTGTAATCTCCCCATTCCTCACACAATCTCTTCTTGTAATCTCCCCATTCCTCACACAATCTCTTCTTGTAATCTCCCCATTCCTCACACAATCTCTTCTTGTAATCTCCCCATTCCTCACACAATCTCTTCTTGTAATCTCCCCATTCCTTACACAATCTCTTCTTGTAATCTCCCCATTCCTCACACAATCTCTTCTTCTTCTGTTTGCTGCATTTCTTAGACATGTACATATTTATCTATCTACTTTACTTCAGTGCCAAATACAGTGCACATGACAAAAACCACTCTCCAGTTCGAGCGATTGTGGTACTACTTTGTTTAATTCTTGTATATTATTGAGACCCACAGTACTTACAAAGAACATAGTTTTTTGATGTTTCACATGAACACAACAGACGGACTATCACTAAGACTAATGGGTTATGAGTTGTGTTGAAGTGAAACGTCTAAAACCTGTGTTCAACGTAAGTACTATTGTTGTTCCGTTTCACTGCAGTATTACCTTATAATGATTGTAGATTCATTGTCATATCCTCTTTGATCTATCAGTCTCTCTTAGTCTTCCTATTTCTCTTTTGCCATCTACATTTACTATAAACAAGTATCATCAGTGAATGTATGAGTGTAGGGTATCATCAGTGAATGTATGAGTGTAGGGTATTATCAGTGAATGCATGAGTGTAGGGTATCGTCAGTGAATGTATGAGTGTAGGGTATCATCAGTGAATGTATGAGTGTAGGGTATCGTCAGTGAGTGTATGAGTGTAGGGTATCATCAGTGAATGTATGAGTGTAGGGTATCATCAGTGAATGTATGAGTGTAGGGTATCATCAGTGAATGTATGAGTGTAGGGTATCATCAGTGAATGTATGAGTGTAGGGTATCGTCAGTGAATGTATGAGTGTAGGGTATCATCAGTGAATGTTTTAGTGTAGGGTATCGTCAGTGAGTGTATGAGTGTAGGGTATCATCAGTGAATGTATGAGTGTAGGGTATCATCAGTGAATGTATGAGTGTAGGGTATCATCAGTGAATGTATGAGTGTAGGGTATCATCAGTGAATGTATGAGTGTAGGGTATCATCAGTGAATGTATGAGTGTAGGGTATCATCAGTGAATGTATGAGTGTAGGGTATCGTCAGTGAATGTATGAGTGTAGGGTATCATCAGTGAGTGTATGAGTGTAGGGTATCGTCAGTGAGTGTATGAGTGTAGGGTATCATCAGTGAATGTATGAGTGTAGGGTATCATCAGTGAATGTATGAGTGTAGGGTATCGTCAGTGAATGTATGAGTGTAGGGTATCATCAGTGAATGTATGAGTGTAGGGTGTGATCAGTGAATGTATGAGTGTAGGTATTATCATTGAATGAATGAGTGCAAGGTGTCATCAGTGAATTCCTGTACAAGTCTATAGCTGCTGTTTTCCTTATCTCAATAAATCCGTCAGACTGTAGTGACTGACAGTTCATGAGACTGCTAGCACTAGTCATTCAGTTGTATTAATTGTGCGTGTAAGCAATCTTCATAACAACATTGTATTGTCAATGTCAAACATGGACAATAACTAACGAACAAGAGAGAGAGAGAGAGAGCCTACTATGTGTGAAATGAGATCTCTTAGAAAAGCAGCAAACAGAACCAAAAGAGATAATGTGAGAAATGAGATTACAAGAACTATTGGAACAACATCAGTGGTAAAATATATTGAAAAACCATCTGAAATGTTTCGACTACTTAATGAAAATGAACCCATATTTGCCAGCAGCAAAAGGTTACATGAGAAAGGAAACAGCAAGGGACAGAGGAAGACCACGAAGAAGGTGGATTGAAGAAGTTACCAACATTCTGCGACGTCCGGCAAGAGATTTAAGATGGTGGCATGGTGGGTTTTTTTTGTTGCTTTTTTTTAAATTCATATTTTTGGTTTTGTCATATTGTTATTACTGATATATACATTTTGTCTATTTAAATGACCATACATGCTTTGACCTGAAAACTGATTTCCATTCAATCATGTCAAGTCTTACAGCAGCAGCAGAGAACATACAATAGATAGATATTAAATCGATGAATTGCTTCTTGCGTGTTATGGTGTGTGTTACCGTGTGTGCTATTGTTGTGTATTTATAAATATTTGTCCGTAACTTCATCAACACTTGAAAAGGAGGCTTCCACCCATCCATTATCAAAAGAGAGTGCGAAGTCAGATCCAACAATAAACACATCATCAGTTACGGAAGGATGTTGAATCGTTTGCCTAACATCATCGTTGTGATATCCTGCTTTCCAAACAGTCCATGCACCACCGAAAGGATACTGGGACCAGAACTTGGAAACCCCTCTGATTGGTTCTGGAATGTCTTTTTCATCAACTCCAAATACTTGTGATAGATGAGTTATCAGCTCCTGCTTGAGAGCTTTCGTGACTCTATCACTACCTGAAGCAGTTCCTGGAATGAATGCACCTTCTGAATTCAGTCTTTCCAAAAATAATGATTTATACATGTCAGCATAGCTTGCAATCAGGACATGTTCCTTAGAAGTATTGGATGATCTCCAATTGTACATTTGGCTAAATGGAACATCAGATTTCAGAATATGACTAGAGTTGAGAGTGTTATTTTTCAGCCACCACGCTTTAGGAAATGTCAGATAGATTTTACTGGCTGGTATAGGAATTACTGCATTCAGAGCTTTGTACACTTTTCCGTGTCTAGAGGTGCAACATGGAAAAGAAAATGAAAACAATATTAGGTAATAGCAAGAATGAACTCCATTAAAAGTGATAGGTGAAAATGAATGATTTTTAATGTCAATGATGAATTTGATTTATTAAATGAAAGCAATGGCAAACTGCAGAATTATTGTGATACAGTGTAATTGTAACAACTTAGTCCGGACTGATGAAATATTTCAGAAATATTTATTTAATAGCAGAAGTTTGCTATATACAGTACGCACAATAAAGTATACATTTAAATTGCTATATAGGGGCCTACAGTACACACACAATACAGTATAGATCTAAATTGCTATATACAGTACACACAAAGTATAAAAACAAATTAAATATAAAGTACACACAATAAAGTATAGATCTAAATATAATTGGTAATTTTGAACAGTGTTGTTATATAGGGAAATATGCCTATGTTATAAAATGCTGCGCTACAGAAGGATTCCGTTGTATAAACTCTTGATGGATAATTTGAATACACAACTAAATTATATCAGATGAGAGCAAACATCAGCTTGTCTTTTGTCAAGTCTGAAAGGGGACCAAAGAATAGTGCCAGTGGCTCTACTGTTCATATTGGCAGTATGGACATTTTCAGTAAGGGGTGTATTTTAAGGAGTAAGGATACATATTCAGTAAGGAAAGCATTTTACTTTTAAAAAGTTCCCCTTTCGTGTGTTGTTCTCTCATTTTGATGATAAATTTGATTACCTATTTGAGAACTATCATTAAGGAAGGGAGTTTTACCCACGTTTTGGTTAAATAATTACTTCTAGAATGGTTGTAAGACCATCTCATTGTATTTACAGAAATCACCTACCAAGAAAAGAGGACCCTCATCAAAGCCATCAGGAAAGTCGACCACCCAAAAGACAATTACCACTATCTCGACAGAGCAGAGCAGGTTATTATCTTCCGCCTCAGAACAGGACACAACAGATTAAACAACCACTTAAGTAGACTAAGATTGGTCCCATCATCTCTGTGCCCTTGTGGGCAGACAGAACAGACAGCTGAACATATCCTGCAAGATTGCAATACACTAAACCAGTTACGGGAAGAACACTGGCCCACAGAGATGGATATCTACAGAAAGATGTATGGGAGCACTGAGGAGCTTTCAAATACAGCAGCATTTATTAAGAAAACAGGATTTGTTGTGTAATACATGTCAAACTACGAACGAGAAGAAGAAGAAGATTGTATTGACAGTTTTGTGTGTTTATTTCTAGTTCGTTGTTGTTTCTCGATAAAGGCCCCCATTGAACCGTAACGTGGAAAAACGTCCTATTTTAATTTATTTTAAATTTCTCATTGACATTATTTTTTTCTAGTTATTAATTATCAGTGACAATAATACTATATCATAGTTGTTATCTCTTCTTAGTTTTATTACTGCGGCACTCTCCACCTTGTCGGATATCCTCTGACAGTTTGTTACTGCGCCACTCTCCACCTTGTCGGATATCCTCTGACAGTTTGTTACTGCGGCACTCTCCACCTTGTCGGATATCCTCTGACAGTTTGTTACTGCGGCACTCTCCACCTTGTCGGATATCCTCTGACAGTTTGTTACTGCGGCACTCTCCACCTT
This sequence comes from Meghimatium bilineatum, assembly GCA_034231615.1. NCBI lineage: Eukaryota > Metazoa > Mollusca > Gastropoda > Stylommatophora > Philomycidae > Meghimatium > Meghimatium bilineatum. The sequence goes on from CM067319.1 coordinate 85,640,883, forward strand.
GTCGGATATCCTCTAACAGTTTGTTACTGCGGCACTATCCACCTTGTCGGATATCCTCTAACAGTTTGTTACTGCGGCACTCTCCACCTTGTCGGATATCCTCTGACAGTTTGTTACTGCGGCACTATCCACCTTGTCGGATATCCTCTAACAGTTTGTTACTGTGACACTCTCCACCTTGTCAGATATCCTCTAACAGTTTGTTACTGTGACACTCTCCACCTTGTCAGATATCCTCTGACAGTTTGTTACTGCGGCACTATCCACCTTGTCGGATATCCTCTAACAGTTTGTTACTGCGGCACTCTCCACCTTGTCAGATATCCTCTAACAGTTTGTTACTGCGGCACTCTCCACCTTGTCAGATATCCTCTAACAGTTTGTTACTGTGACACTCTCCACCTTGTCAGATATCCTCTGACAGTTTGTTACTGTGACACTTTTCACCTTGTCAGATATCCTCTGACAGTTTGTTACTGTGACACTCTCCACCTTGTCGGATATCCTCTGACAGTTTGTTACTGTGACACTCTCCACCTTGTCAGATATCCTCTGACAGTTTGTTACTGTGACACTTTCCACCTTGTCAGATATCCTCTGACAGTTTGTTACTGTGACACTCTCCACCTTGTCGGATATCCTCTGACAGTTTGTTACTGTGACACTCTCCACCTTGTCAGATATCCTCTGACAGTTTGTTACTGTGACACTTTCCACCTTGTCAGATATTCTCTGACAGTTTGTTACTGTGACACTCTCCACCTTGTCGGATATCCTCTGACAGTTTGTTACTGCGACACTCTCCACCTTGTCAGATATCCTCTGACAGTTTGTTACTGTGACACTCTCCACCTTGTCAGATATCCTCTAACAGTTTGTTACTGTGACACTCTCCACCTTGTCAGATATCCTCTGACAGTTTGTTACTGTGACACTTTCCACCTTGTCAGATATCCTCTGACAGTTTGTTACTGCGACACTCTCCACCTTGTCAGATATCGTCTGACAGTTTGTTACTGTGACACTCTCCACCTTGTCGGATATCCTCTGACAGTTTGTTACTGTGACACTCTCCACCTTGTCGGATATCCTCTAACAGTATTTTTGTGACAAAATACCTAATACTTACGGTAAGTCATGTTATGATTTTCTTGGGTAGTTCAACACCAACCTCTCCCCATCTATGGGCTTGGTTAACAGAGGTAGTGATATGTTGGGGGTAGAGGTGTCCATTCCGTCTCAATGATCAGTGACCCCACAGGCCAGGCTGAAGTGAAATGTGCCCGGCAGTTAAACAGATCCCTAAAACCCCAATGTATATAGTTCTAAATACATAACAGTAAGGAAGGAAAACCACTACGGAGAAAAATTGATAGAAGTACGAAAGAATAATTTTCAGATATAAGCTTAATAAACAGTGACATGTGTGTAAGCTTAATAAACAGTGATATGTGTGTAAGCTTAATAAACAGTGACATGTGTGTAAGCTTAGTTAACAGTGACATGCGTGTAAGCTTAGTAAACAGTGACATGTGTGTAAGCTTAGTAAACAGTGACATGTGTGTAAGCTTAGTAAACAGTGACATGTGTGTAAGCTTAGTTAACAGTGACATGTGTGTAAGCTTAGTTAACAGTGACATGTGTGTAAGCTTAGTTAACAGTGACATGCGTGTAAGCTTAGTTAACAGTGACATGTGTGTAAGCTTAGTTAACAGTGACATGTGTGTAAGCTTAGTAAACAGTGACATGCGTGTACGCTTAGTTAACAGTGACATGTGTGTAAGCTTAGTTAACAGTGACATGTGAACAATGTTTGTCTCGCAACTGTGAAGCTGATGTTTTAGTTTCAATTTAGTAAAAAAATATCTCTTAAGGTGAGGTATGGCCCTTTCAACCGCGGACGTTATTCCAACTTGGTTATATTCGAATTAGGGTGCTTGTATGGTGTAGCGATGCTTTCAAGACACACATTTTTTTACTCTTTATAGAAATGTGTCAAGTATCTATGAAAATTAATGCGTTAAAATATCTCAATGAAAATATTCTAGCATTTTAACTTGTAAAGAAGCAATTATTTGCTCGGTTCTAATGTGAAAATGGAAAAATAGATTTTAGTCTAAATACAAGTACCCTAATTAGATTTTCGCATTCGGACTCATGTGATTAGCATGGGTACCGACATTTTACTAATTGTACTTAAGTCAGTCATCTATAACTTATAGGAAATAAATTTTCCACATAATTAAGACAGCAAGAGAAAAACCAATCAGGAGCTGAAAGTCGATTTTACCCTGAGACACTCTCTCTGTAGTCTATTATTGCCACTATCATCACTATTATCATCCCCACCCTCATTATCATCCCCGCCGTCATTATCAGCATCATAGTTCTTAGTATGCTAAAGACATCAAACATGGACAGTTTTGTTATTACCTTAAAGGTTTCCAGTCAATGTCAGTGAGTGCTCTTTGGGGTATTGCTAGTATGACCTTGTTTGCACAGACTCGTTCTCGGTTGCTCTAAAAGACAAGATTGCAGATCAGAACTAGAGAGATTTACTTGCTTGTCATTTATCGTATGCGTCTTGAAGAATAGAATAGGCCAGCGATTTACTCTTCAAAAATGAATCTCATTTAAAAGTGACGTTATTTAACTTTTACAGTGATTTTTATTGGTCATTTTGTGTATTCCTTGCTTCAACAGCCAATACAATTCACTTTAACAGTCAAACGCTTATAAGTGAGACTGCTGTGTAACAAAAGCATTTGCGCAAAACACAAGGTAGATCATATTTTCAATGAACGCACAATCAGACTATAGGGTACAGGTATGGACAAACATAAATAACAGTATACACGACAGTTTCAACCTTAAGATCTTTTTCAAGAAAATGCAAAACAATGAGTGAACAAACAAAAAAGATAATGGTATTATTACAAAAGTATTAGAAGTCAGACATTTAACAGCAAGGACATCCAAAGTAACAATGACATACGTTTCAAACGTTGACACTATCTTGTATAGGGGAAGATGGGACTTAAAGTCTCAAGGGTAAAAAAGTCACATATAGCATATACAGAAATCTGAAGTGGAGACAATGAAAACAGTTGTTCTGTTTCGTTTATTCTCTGGTACAAAACTTATATACAAAATATGGAACTTACACTTTTGTAGTTGTCCCATTTTGTCATGTACCTGATGCTGAAATAAGGATCTTCAAAAAAGGTGAATTTAGAGCAAGAACTATGACTTTTTACACACTGCACTGGGGCAAAAAGCCACTTTTTATTTTGATATATTCCATTAAATTTTTACAAGTTCATAGCATGTTGATCTATTTTTGGTCTGTACATAGCTAGAGAAATGGATGAGTTATCAAATGAGTACAACACAAAAATGATATCTTGAAAGGTAGAGAGAGTATGTATACATGAAAACATGAAAACTGAGATTTTAAACCCCATCTTAGCCTACTACTATTTGTATTATTTCACATCCATGCCCTATAGTCTGGTAATGTGTGCGTTCATTGTATATTTGGTAGGAGTCACGGTTTAACTTTACCCGCCTTCTGTTTTTCTCCACGCTCCTGCCCACCATATTTTAGTCGATTTGGTTTGATTTTTTTTTAAAAACTACAACGTGTAATATACGGTTAATAATTAGCCGTACAACTTACCGTTTTTACAGTACTGCCATTACTAGTAATTGTTTCCAAGAATTCCAGCCGGTATGACCCAGATTCTGTTGTATCTATGCGTTCTAGCTTCTTGTTCAGGTTCAACTTGTTCCTGTCGATAGATTTACCTAACTAGATTAACGTCAAAAATAACAATAACGTCACAAATAACAATAACATCACCGATTTATCAGTACATCATAAATAGCAATAATAACACTAATAACAATAACATAGCAAATAACAATAACTTCATAAATAACATAAACATCACAAATAACAATAACAACAAAACACAGCATCGATTATACGTTCATCCCAAATAACAATAACATAAACAATAACATCACAAATAACAGCAACAATAACAGCAGTAATAACAATCACAGCACCGATAACAATAACAGCACCAAACGTTATTGCAGCAAATATTACAAGTGCACCACCAATAATAATAGTATCACCAATAATAACATAATAAATAACAGTATCAGCTACAACAACAATATTATCTCAAATAACAATAGGAATACTTACTTATCGCTAGCTTCCAGAAATTCCCGTACCATTGACTCTGGCAATTTGATCATACCGCCTTTAATTGTTAGTATCTGTCCGTGAAGTCTGCGAGGGAGTAATCAAAAATAGTGTTTATGATATGTAAGAGGTACTTGACATGCTACAGCAATATTGTAAGTACAAGCTAATCATTTCACGTTAATTCTCTGATAGCATGAAACTTAACGATGATTCTGACACTTATTCTGAATAGCTTTCACTTACGCTGTCTCAGTAAAATTCTGAACAACATGTGGCAAGACAATATCAACACTGAGGTCTTCCTGTTCACGCTTGGCCACCTACAGAAGAGGGGTAATAGTCGTATCATATAACAAGTTATTATATGAGCACTATATGGGGAGCTATCACGTGGTGCTTTCACCTCGATCTCTCACATGGTGCAAGAAATAGATGCAGGTTAAAGCGTCGATACAAAGATGTCTGCGATACACACAAAACACTACAAAAATCTATGAATGTCTTTGTTATCACGCCCGAAAACTGGGAACACCGCCAGGCATGTAGAACTAGCCTGCGTAATAATGTTAGGACTTTTGAGAACTCAATGACGAGCAGGAAACGAAGAGCCGGGGGGGGGGGGTGTAAAGAGCAACAACCCAACGACGTGAAATTCCCATGCGTGTTCTGTGGCAAACAAAATCGATCACGGATCGGCAGATTCATCCATGAGAAGTCCTGCCCTGCTCGTACTACCTCAACTCTAGCCAATACACGCTTACTTCAGACCGCATGTCAAGACGAATAAGGCTATACATATTATGTGAATGATGACGCAATGAAATAGATTGATGAATGCTTTTTGAATGTAGATATATATATATCATACCTGTTAAAGGATAATTCAAAGTTGCAATAATGACACTAAAATAATGAATTTAGGATCATGCGTTTTTCCTGTGACAACATAAAGCTTCGAGACAACGACTTTAAACAAGACAATAACAATAAGGATAATTCTTTTACAATGACGAAAGATTCTACGAATAACATAGACACATTACACAAAAGATAGACGTTTTAAAAATACTAAAATTAAATGAAACAATTGGGAGAGGGGGGTCACAATACAATCATACGAAGAAAAATGGTTTGTATTTTTACACTTAAGGAGACATGATGTTATGGACAGGTTGATTCTTGAGGGCAGAGCACAAGGGTGGAGAAGAAGAGGAAGACCAAGAAGACGATGGATCATCGATATCGAGGAATGCATAAATATATCTCGGGACAATGCTAGCCTGCACGACCGGGACAGAATTCACGATGAAAACAACATTCTGCCAAGAATATATCACTTAATATAGTTATAATACTTGTCATAGATAGTGGTATAACGTCAGTTGTTGTTGCAGCTGTAACTCTGAATATAAAGTTCATGGTTGCCAATGTATACATTTTAAATATCGTTAGCCAGATATTACTCACTTATATTCACCGAGCTCTGAATTAAAAAAATCGACAGCGCTTGCGTCTTCGGCGAACAAACTGTCGTAAGATGCCAGAGCTCTTACGAAAGCCTTTCCTTCTGCGGTTGCAACCATGTCCAGGGCTTCGTTAATCCTGGATAAGATAAATGCATTATGTAGAAGTCATAACATATGTAGGTAGTAATCGTGTGACGGGGGGGGGGGGATATTGATAACACTGGGACTAATGACTGTATTTATTCAAGAGGGAAAGACTGGTTGATGCTGTCTTCGTGGCCGACGGTTCTATGTTTATTTGGAGGCACAACATCAAAAAGGTATCAATTGTGTACATCAAATGAAATGCTACTTTGCTAAGTGTTAAAATCTACGTTCAACTATTGGCTACTCGCGACACCATCTACATCTCTTTCTGGAAAATTCCGTTTTCTAAAAGTTGACAATTGACAAGGCTCACGCCCGTTTCGAGGTTTGTCCTTACTTTCACTCAGGCCATGTCTTTTTACAATATCGTTCCTGGTTATTTCTTTTAACGAACTCTCGTTGGTTGACCGTGTAGTTTACTTTCGCTGATGTTTAGAGAATCTTCCCTATACTTTCGCTGATGTTTAGAGAATCTTCCCTTTATTTTCGCTGCTTGTGGATGGAAACTGATATTTCCTCGTTGGCAACCCACCAGTTTTTCTCGCAGAAGAATCTAAGCTTCGTTTGGTTTTATACGACTCGAATCTGGTCCAGTCGCTGCTAACCTACACTTTCATACACAATTTCAATTCACAACCTTAACTAATTCTATACAAAATTTGAGACGTTTTCTTGAAGTTTCTAGTCATTGACTTTGGTATTTTTGGTAGCTGTCATACACACTGCCTGTCTCCACAGCTGCCAGCCGAATCCTCCCTTTAACTGAATATGTTCCTAATCTAATGCACGTGATCGCATTTAATTCTAGACCTCATACTTTATACAAACAATTTACAATATTTTCCTTTCCAGACTTTCATACGTCTGACATTCAATTATCTCCAATTCTAAATATTACCTACAATAAAATACTGACTTTGAAGAAGTCCAACTAAGGACTTGCAATAAAATAGCAATGTCAGTTATGATGGCAAAATAAGAGTAAATAATAGTTAATGAGCAAATAAGAATAAATGTCACTGGTAATTTCTAGGGTTATAATGGATTAACACCTCGATGTAACAATCACTTAAGTAGATGTGAACCAATTTCCTCTGTCCTTCACCTCTAGAAACTGGATTTCACACCTAATAGATTAAGACTGCATCGCGTCTTATGGCGATCTAGATAAATATTTATTCGTATATGATCGTAACCACCTGAACTCAACAGAGATGGTTTCAAATTGTTTAGACAGGTAATCGCCTTGTTAGTCGTCAGTCATAACAACGACAATCCAAACAATAGCTATCTGCACTGCTTCTGTAGGTGCTTTAGTCAATTACAATGACTACACAAAAGCACTATAGCGTATTTATTCACTCATGGTAGGTAAAGGTATGTCCCATGGCAGAAACCTGCCGTTGGGGATGAAGATAACTCTTCATGTACTAAGCTGAACCAACTATTAGGTGGGGTGGTCATTTCCAGCTGAGTCGACTGGAGGAGTGGTCGTGTCAAGTGAGAAATCACAAATCGGATTTTTCTGTATCCGGACGTGGTTTCGAACCTGACACGCTGTAACCCAGTGATAGAAAGCAAGCTCACTAAAAACTAGACTAACGCGCTTCTCTCATGAATGAAATGTTAAAGGAAGGGATGTCTGTCATACCCCTGAACATCAAACAAGGCTGGTCTATCGACTACTCTCATTTCTCACTGGTACAATGGTATGCACTGGCAGAAATTATGGCAGCAGTAGAAGTAATAGTAGCAAAACTATTATCAATAGTAGTAATAGTGGTACCAGTTGTAATAGTAGTAGCAGCAGCAGTATTAATAGTAGCAGTAGTAATAGTAGTAGTAGAAGTAGCGGTAGCAGCAGTAACATTAGTATTAGTAGTAATAGCAGTAACATTAGTAATAGTAGTAATAGTAATAATATTAGTAGTAGTAGAAGTAGCAGCAGTAATACAACAATATTAACTGTAGTAGTTGTTGTTGCTGTTGTTGGTGCTGTTGTATTAATTGTTGTAGTAAAAAATATTACTAAAAGTAGTAATAGACAAACACAATTTGTATCTAACCTTAGTTTATACAGTCGCCTTCCATCTTTTACTCTGAGCTGCATGAGTTGATCGCTTCTCAAAATACTCTCGTTAAATCCCGTCAGTTCTCGGAGATAGTAACTGCAATATAATATTACAATGTTTAGCCATGTTCTATTGTTTTGCCATTACGAGATTCCAGACTTTACGTCTGTAATATTCTGTCAATTTTTGACCACCTCCATCTCCTCGTGTCAAAAACTTGTCAAGAATTTGGGTGGTTTGACGGCCTACCCTGCTTAATAATGTCAACAATTTTGTAACCCCGACCCTTCCACCAAAGGAATGAATTTTGCAGTAAAAGTAAGAATTTGCTGCGTTATTTTTTCTTCATATTCAAATAGTGTAATTTATGTATAACAATGGATATTATTGACGTTAGCTTTTGTCGAAATGTCATCAATTGTCAAACTATCATCTCACCCTCCCCCCCCCCAATGTTGACGTAATCTATGGACACCTCCTTAATAGACAAACTCACGATGTAATCGGTGATGCTAATGGTTGTAGTGGTGGTGGTGGTAATGCTGATGGTGGTGATGAGGACAATGGTGATCATGTGGATAATGACGATGTTATTGCTTATGGTTATAATGTGATGATAGTGGTGGTTATGATGATGAAAGTGGTGATGGCGGCTATAACGGTAATGGCTGTAATTGTGATTTCTTCTTCTTCTTTCGTTCACTTGAAACATGTCTATATCTGTAATTCTGTCTCCTTAATAAAACTCACTGTCTTTTGTAGTTCATACAGTGTCCCATAGAGCTTTGATTCCAGTGTTGTTTCCTATTGCCAATATGTCTGCCTCAGCGTTTCATGCTCAGAACACTCTTGAAGTATATGTTTGGCACTCTGTGCTCCCAGTCCACATGTACACATGGCCGTGTTGCCAATCTTGAACTTTGTATACATGTGACTGCGGAGTCGGTTGTGTCCTGTTCTGAGACGTAGAATTATAACTTGTTCTGGTCTGTTCATAATATGATAGTCATCTTGTGGTTGTGTTTGTGGCTTTCTTATTGACTTGATCATCTGTTTTTTCTGATGGTAGGTGATTGGTATATCTGGTTGGTCTTCGGCAGCACCTTCCTGAGCAGGTTGGTCTGCTTTTTCATTTCCTGGTATTCCACAGTGAGAGGGTATCCACTGCATGGTTACCCTATACTGGTAAGACAATTCGCTAAGTAGTTTTTTCAAGTCTGTTAGTTTTTCAGACTGGAGAGCTTGAAGCACTGACCTTGCATCTGTCAGGAATACCACTGGCTGTAGGTCAGAGTTGGAGTTCAGCAGTTTTTTAGCTGCCACACTAATTGCCTGGATTTCTGCATCATAATTATTGTAATTGTGATGACGATGTTGGTGATACTGATGTTGATAAGGATGGTGGTGATGATAATAATGATGATTATAGTGGTGGAAGAGTTGACATGATAATGATAGTGGTGACGTTGATTATGACGTCGGTGGTCGACCTGGTGATATTGATGATGGTGGTGATGGTGGTGGTGATGACGATAAAGAAGAAGAGGATGATGACATATAATCCCAGTCTGGTACGAATTTGTCAGTTTTATTCCCTGTGCCAGGAATTTACCTTTCAGCTGTAGACTTGTTTTTCTAGAATTATTTTTAATATAATGCCCTTTATACCTATGGATACTATGGCGTTAAGTCCTTACTTTTTCTGTGACCATCTACATGCTTTGGGTGATGTGGTCATCATCAAGCCAGTCGTATTCAAATTTGTTCTGTTGCTAGTTTCCATTCATGCAGTCATTTTGTGGTCTAATTACTATTTTCACTCTTTATTAGAAATTGAGCGACATTGACAAACCATCTGATCAGCTAGCTCCGAAACTAGAAATTGAGTCACATTGACAGACCATCTGACTGGCTCCGAAACTAAGAATGACCTGGCGTCACTTGCGGAAGCGCCAAAATCAATAGACAGTGGAGCCACGTCTACATCTGAGATGTGTAGCGACGCTACATCTGACAATGAAACCGGCGCATGAATATCTCTTCTCTTTGTGTATTTTAATATTTATCTATCTATGTTCCGTCATCGCCGAATACGTTGAATAGTGCAGAAACCAGAGTTCTCCAGGTGGAGTAATGTGATGCTACTGTGTTTAATTCTTGCATGCTGTTGAGACCCACAGTCTTTGACTGTTGTTCTGGAAAGAGACCCTCTTGATCTTCTTCTTTTTTTAAATTTTGCCATCCAGTATCTATTTTAATACTTGAATATGGGTCTCCTAAAACAATAATTAGCATATTTTATTCAGGATGTAACCATCAGATTAGTAATTTTTTTTAGTATAGTGATTATCTAAGTAATGTAAATAGTATCCCTAGTTTGCCAATATTTTTCCCCAAGTCTGTATTCCACATCCACCAACTTTTTCCATGTACCTCCCGTAACATCGTGTACGTTATTTATATCGGCAAGAAAGGTAGACTTCTAGCTTTTGCTAGCAAATGTTTTCCTACTAATCAACTATTACTCTAGTTTGCTTCACTCAAGGTTGCAAACAACGTCTCTTCAAGAATATTATACTCTATACGCATCCTTTCTTAAAACATTTTTTTGCAATATTTTATTCTCCCCTATCATTCTCGTGCTTCGGTCACAGCTGATTGTATATTCGCGCTAACTAACTCTGTCAATAACCCTGTCCCTTCAATACTTTTCTAACAGTTATTTCCTTTTGGTGTCTATATTTTTCTTCTTTACTTTAAAAAAATAATATCGGAGCAAAATAAAGGACAGCTGATTTTAATATTATCGTTCGTCAATTTTTTTTGTCTGACCTCCGGCAAGTCCGACAGTATGTCACACGGGTGGAAACTTGTTACTATTTGCTATTTAACCTAGCATCTCTGGATCTTACACCCGTTTCACCGCTGACTACTATCGAGATCAGTATTTTAAATTTATTTTATTTGCATTATATCTGATCTATTTTCATTTTTTTTTATTTCTGTGCACATTCTCTTTCTTACTTACCACTATCTTCCCCCTCACATTTGTTTCCTCTGTCCAGATGCCCTATCTTTGTTTCTTACTTCATTCATTCGCTATTGTCCTCCGTTTTTTTCCTTCCTTTTACAACTATGTGTATCTCTATGTAAGATTTGTTTACTGTGGTCTTTTGTTTGTCTTATGGAATCTTTATAGTCGAAACGTAGTCTTCACTGTGTCTCGTTGTTATAACGACTTATTTTGGTAACACTTATACCTATTTTTATTCATTTTGCCATATGTACGCCTACTTGAAGCGGGATTTGAACCCGGTTCCGTGGCCGTCACAGGCATGCACTGTACCACGCCGCAACAGTGGGACGGTGTCACTAAAACAAATAATAAAACAAATTGTCGGAGATCTAGTACATTCGAAAGCTTGGCATCGAGGGCAAAAGTTACAAAATAAATCTCCCTGGGCGCTATGAAATTATTGCATCATCATCACCATCAAATATCTAATATAAACAAACACATTTATTATCGCAGACACAATAATTGAAAAAAGCGCCACCTACTGAGGCAAATTTTCCTGGTTGGCCTTTTCAACTGGACAGAGATCATAAGGCACTTCTCCAAACTTGATATCTTCCAAGGTTAGCCTCTTTCCACGAAGAAAGTATTTCATTTTCTCTGGTTCGCCAAACCCCTCTATGGTTGACTGTGTCAGATCTAGCAATATTAGAAAATAGTTTAAAGTAAGATTCGATGAGTATCTGTAGAGTATTACCTTCATGGTCAGTTGTGCTGAAAATCAGGTGAATAATATAGCCTACGTGTTGGCGTGATTGACATGAGAGCAAAGAATAGTAACACTGTTTTCTGTCATGCATGTTGTATGAGGCGACTAAGGAGATGTGGAGTGAAGTCGCTGTTTCCACACATGTAGGATCAAAGTGACCCAGAAACCGTGCTGAAGTCGAAAAGGGCAGATGTAGCACAGCATGGTAAAATGCATTCCGTTCTCTGGACTGTATTCTGCTAATCTGCAGGAGTTTGAGAATTAACCACGAATTTATTCTGAAGAAGAAGAACATGGATAATATACACATTTAGTGAAGCTTCAAGGAGGAAAATTATTGAAAGAATCAGACAGCAAACGAGATTATAAAAATGTAAAATAATTCAACTGGTGTATAAAAGTAGTATTGTTGACGTCAATCTTTATGAAAGCCGTCTTCCACCTTGTTTTATCAACCCCCCCCCCCCCTCCCCTGTCAATAACTGTCAAACATTTTTAGATCCCGCCCCCCATTTGTTGACGTAACGTATAGACAGCACCTAAGGAGGCAAGACTTACCAGCAGTGAGATTTAAATCATTTCTACTAGCTCGACTAGTGACATCCTCTGAAATGCACTATATTTGATAAATACAAGAAGGATAACCCCATCTATCTATCTCTCTTAGTAGTTTTCCCAACAAAATAGCATCCCCTTTCTCTCAATCAAAACGAAGGAAGGAATATATAATTTTAATACATAGTTATGACAACCAACTACAGACAAGAACATATACAAATATTCGGATACAAGGCAAGAGAAAGACCTAGAACAAAATGGGCAGATACCATCAAGGCAACACTGAACAAATATGGACTCGACAGAGCCAAGGCGACACATCTGGTCTTGGATAGACAACTGAAGCTCCCAATAACCACACCTACACTTAACGGCAAGTCTGGAATGGATACTCCGACTATCATCTACCTGCGGATAGACAATAGACTTTAACTTATAGTAATTCCTCACTACACTTACCAAAGCTTCCATGTATTACGGTAATCATTTTCTTCCAATTTTTGACTCCCTCCATCCAACTAATTATGTCATAAAATGTAAACATTCCTCCTCACTCACTTCCTTCCAAAAAAAAATTCTATTCAACAGAACAAACACGAAAACATATGCGTTTTGATTTCATATTTTTTAGAGATAACGTTTCAAATTCTAACAATTTCTTTTTTTTTTCCTTCTCTCTTTTCGCTTTATACCCTTTTTATGCTTCACAGCGTCAGGGGTAGAAGAGTTCTCTGGAGATGGCTTTTTTGTGTGCTTCATATAAGTTTGTTTTCCTTGACTGTTTTATTTCTGTAATCGACCGTTGGCAAGGTCTGCTCCTGACTGTGTATCCATCGTGAATGTATAATAATGCTTTTGAGGGGCACTGTCTGATGTTAGTCTGGAAGCATGCAAAAATCAGTTAATCTGTTGTCTTCTAATGTAATCCAGGACTGACATTGTGTTTGTTAGTCTTCTGATGTTTTCGTTCCTGATTCTGTCTCTTATTGTTACTTCGAGGATTCGACGTACACAAGTTATTTCTGTTGTAACAAGTTGTCTTTTGGATTCTGTTGTTAGTGTCCATGTTTGACATTGGTAGCATAGTGATAGTATGATGATCATTTTATATAGTGCAGTTTGGTGTTCATGCTCACATATTTGACTTTGAAAATAGGAGACATCTGCCCCAAGATCTGGTATGCTATGTTGCATCTATGTTGGATTTTTCCCATTCGATGATACGATGCTTCCAAGATAAGGGAACTCTTTCACCTGTTTCAGTTGTTGATCATCGATTAGAATACTGATATTTCTTTCTTTATAATTTATTGGTGTATAAAAATAGTATTGTTCGGGTCATTTTTGTCAAACCCCCCCCCCCCCCCCATCTGTCCAATCACACAACTTTCAGCTTGTTCTGTGTCTCACCCGTGGCTATGACAGTACCGTACCTATGCAGCATATCCGTCACATAATCTATAATTTATAAAATCCATAAACACTAAGACTTACTAAATTTTCTGACAAGTTTCTGAAGGCGGTGATGTTTTCCATCAATGAATCTCATGGCGCCAAGTTCTATTCTCATATCTGGCGTTGTTCCCAAGGACACTGTGAGTATACGCCCACCAATCCGATTTGAGTATTCAAACATTTCAATAGTTTTATTGGTGTTGCGCATCTTGTAGGCGGAGTAAGTTCCTGCAGGACCTGCACCAATAATGGCGACATCTACTGAACGGTTACACTTAATCTCTTCTGTGGATGTAATATAATATTGTATTGTTAATTCAATATTGCTGGAGAAAGATCCATACGAATATCATGGACAGAGAAAAAGAAGAACATTGAAATTTTGAAATTACTGAAATTAAATGAAGGATGGCTTCTAAGTGAACCACCACAAGAAGGAAGTTACATTATTGTGGACACTTAAAGCGACATGAGGGTATCGAAAGGATGATATTCTGGGGGGCAGAGTGATAGGTGAGAGAAGAAGAGGAGGACAAAGTAAACAATGTACCAGGGACATCAAAGAATGTATGCACATGTCTCTGGCCAAAGCAGGACTGCTTGTTTTGGAAAAGAGAGGCGTTCAGAGTATTCACGACGAAGATAAAATTCTGGAAAGAATATGTCATTTGGTAACTCAACAAGAATTTGTTTGGGGAAGCTTGACAAAAGAGAAGAAAGTATGCACTTTCTCAGAATATCCAACTTGCAAATATTCCCTATGGAGTATTTTTAGCGTTTGGAAGGAATTAAATATTTGAAAGGTAGATCTAAGACTTCAAACATAATTGTCAGATTTTTCTTACAAATGGCATAAATCTGCCTAGGTATGTTGTCACCGCATTGTGGCGTAGTAGTAGACAGTGTGTCTCTGACGGCCAAGCTACCGAGTTCGATCCCCGCCACAGGCATTTCAGCATCCGGACCGTGCATAAAGCAATGGCAAACTACTGAACGTATTTATATTGCCTAGACAATCAACCTCAGTGATATCACAAGAAGTATTACCAGCCACCTAGGAGTCTGCCACTAAAGGGATGATGGTCATAAGGCCGCTGACTTGCGTGTCTTCCTCATCCATATGGATAGTTTGAGAGACGAAAAAGGTAAAACAAAGGTGAGACAAAGGTAAGATATTGAGACAAGATATGAAGCGACAATGATGTTGTTCTTTTCACAGGTGACAATTTGTCAGCCTGTATGTAAGCCTATATTTAGGCATATTTGTTAGTCTATATGTCAGTATATATGTCAGCATATATTGCCCCTTACGACATGTCATACGAGCGAGTAATATTCATAATAATAAGTTCATTCTGCTATTACGTTCGCCGTGCACGTAAACATTATAGAATGTTTAGCTTATCTCCAAAATAAAAGGAATAAAGTTATTTACTATGAACCCTAACTGTCATGGTTGTGTGTTCGACATTTAACCACTCGACCACGTGCTCGCCAAATAATTTGCTATTTTTTCCTCTATATGAGTTGTGAGAGTTTTTGGTGATATAAACACTATATCTCACGCTGGAAGTACACTCATTTCTCACGCTGAAGTACACTCATTTCTCACGCTGAAGTACACTCATTTCTCACGCTGAAGTACACTCATCTCTGACGCTGGAAGTACACTCATTTCTCACGCTGAAGTACACTCATCTCTGACGCTGGAAGTACACTCATTTCTCACGCTGAAGTGCACTCATTTCTCACGCTGAAGTACACTCATTTCTCACGCTGAAGTACACTCATCTCTGACGCTGGAAGTACACTCATTTCTCACGCTGAAGTACACTCATTTCTCACGCGCTGAAGTACAGTCATTTCTCACGCTGAAGTACACTCATTTCAACCGTGGAACGAATTGGGTTATATCAGAGCTTTAAAACTTTTACAAAATAGTGGAGTCGCGGTTCTGGTAATAAAGTCACCATTAATTCAGGAGTTGATGTATTTTCGCAGAACGTTATCATGACATTCTGTAGACTTCTCAGTTATGTTCAATGTGTCCTACTTCCGGCAGTGTTTGTATTGAATGATTTCACCAATATTATGTCTATCCCGTAATTTAATAACAAGATCTTTCTTACCTTACTTTAACTCTTTATCTGTAAAGGGTTTTACTTCCCTGCCGTAATGATTTAGAAAGATTAATCATAGAAAAAAAATTCTAGAAAAGAGAACAAGAAGCAGACGAGGACAACGATGAACACAAGATATCGAAGACTTTCTGAACATGACGCTGGAAGAAACCACGCAGGTTGTACAGAGCCGAGAGGCTTACAGACTTGCAGTGAAAACAACTTGCTGTTATGGACACGCCACATAGATAATAATATACCTATGAATAAACATAAATACACCAGTCGTTAAACATAGATACACTAGTGGTTAAACATAGATACACTAGTGGTTAAACATAGATACACTAGCGGTTAAACATAGATACACTAGCGGTTAAACATAGATACACTAGCGGTTAACCATAGATACACTAGCGGTTAAACATAGATACACTAGCGGTTAAACATAGATACACTAGCGGTTAAACATAGATACACTAGTGGTTAAACATAGATACACTAGCGGTTAAACATAGATACACTAGCGGTTAAACATAGATACACTAGCGGTTAAACATAGATACACTAGTGGTTAAACATAAATACACTAGTGGTTAAACATAGATACACTAGCGGTTAAACATAGATACACTAGTCGTTAAACGTAGATACATCAGTCGTTAAACATAGATACACTAGTGGTTAAACATAGATAGCACTAGTGGTTAGGCATAGATACACTAGCGGTTATAGATATATACACTAGCGGTTTAACATAGATACACTAGCGGTTAAAGTCAGTTTACAAAGCACTATGCCACGTAGATCCTGCTTTAATAGTTAAATTTATGTAAATGGCCTCCAACCCTTGACGTTACCTGGATACAAAACTGGGATGTCTCCTCTGTCTGCCAAACATGATGTCAGCTGACAACACAGAAATACCAGGCATGATATAACAGCTGGATAGAACATTTTCTGTATGGGAAAAATGTATAGAGACGGTAGATGTTGTTTGAATGTGATTAGGATGATACTGTTGATGATTGCGAGAATTACAATAACGATTACAACTAGGATGGTGGCGATGATAAAAAATGATGATGATGACAATGGTGATGATGATCACGATGGTGGTTACGGCGGAGACGATGATGATGACGATGTCGACCATGATTATAATAATGACAACGCTGATGATAATGATGATGATTACGTTGATGATGGTGGTGGAAGCAACTATGAAAATGGCGGCCACGACGATGACAACGACGACGCTGATGATGATGGTTGTGGTGGTTATGATGATGATGAGAGTGCTGGTTCTGTGAAGGTGGTGCTGATGGTGTTGGTGGTGAAAGTGGTGCTGATGGTGTTGGTGGTGAAAGTGGTGGATGTGATGATGATGATGATGATGATGATGATGAAAATGATGAGTGTGGTCGTAGTGATGCTGATAATGATGGTGATGACGCCAGTGGTGGTGGTAATGAGAATATTTTATAAATCTTCTGCAAATACCAAGTGACTGTGTCACTCAATATGCATGTAGGGTGCAATGCCATGTGCTGAACAGTCTTCTACTCCGAAGAAAACTTCATCATGGTTTTCTCGAAATTTGAAGACGCGATAGAGATTTAGGTTTTATGTCCAATTATGGACAACCACCATCACCATCTATCACACACTCTGCACCAAAATCTGGAAAAGTGAAGTTTGGCCCAAGGAATAGATACGATCAGTCTACATACCACTACCGAAGTATGGAAATCTAAAACTATGCACCAACTACAGAATCATTGCACTGATCAGTCACTGTCTATTGTCTGTCCCCAGGTGAATGATTGTTGATGGCATTCACACTTGGCGTTAAGCGTAGGGGTGGGAGATCAGTCACGCCAGCAAAATACGACCTGGTATCATCATGGAATGACTACAACATAAGCTGGAAGAAGAGTTAAAGGAAGCACATGCAGGTTTCAGACAGGGCAGAGGCATCAGAGACTATATTTTCAATACGCGGAACTTTATAGAGAAATGCAGAGATTTAAATTTGGACATCTACACATGGTTTATTGACTACACCAAAGCAGTCGATTGTGTACAACAAAAACTTTGGAATATCATGAATGACATGGGTTTCCCGCTACACCTAATCTACCTCGTAAGACATTATATCAAGACCAGCAAGCAGTCGTGACAGTAAATAGTGAACCATCTGTTTGGTTCAGCATGGAAAAAGGAGTCAGACATGGATGTGTTCTATAACCATATCTCTTGAACATTTATGCAGAGAACATAATGAGGAATGTAAGAAATGACCAGCAGAGAAATAACTTCGACCTACTCAACATCGGAAGTCACGAGATACCAGAACTGAGATATGCTGATAATGCAGCATTGTTGTCACAAAGTCAAGCAGGTCTCCAACACTTCATAAACTCCATTAAAGAAAATTGTGAAAAACAAAATCTGTTTCTGAATGGAAACAAGACCAACATTTTGACAAGCGACAAAACGGATTACAGAGAGTAACCAGTTTTGAATACCTTGGTTTTCTTATCAACAGTAATGGTGATTGCTATAAAGAAGTTAGAAGCAGGTTGACACACTGGAGACATCAACACAAAAACCCCGCCATGTATCTTTGTTCTCAGTTCTTTGTTTGAATGTGGAGAATCTTAATCCTATCCAGTCTTTAATATTGTCAATCTGTACTTTCATGTTTCCCCTTTTCTTCTTCCATCATCATATGTTCCATGTAGGATAGTTTTGGGAAGGGAATCGGGCCTCATCATGTGACCACATCACACACGTTTATGACGTTTCACAACTTGGTAAGATGTTGAACTGCGTCAATCAATCAATCAATAAACCCATAACCCTTCAGGGTCGTAGGGGTACCACATTGGATGCTTCAGCACACAGAGTCCTCCAGCGAATTCTATCCTCAGCGATGCGGATGAGAGTGGAAATATTTTGCCCTGTCCATTCCTTGATGTTGTCTGTCCATGTCTTTATTTGTCCTCCTCTGCTTCTTCCACCCTCGACAGTTCCCTGCAGTATTGTTTTTGACAAGGAATCGTGCCTGCATACATGTCCGAACCATGCTAGTTGTCATCGTTTCACTATTGAAAGCAATGGCTCCTGAACACCTGCACACATCTCTACTTTATTTCTTACGTACACATTGGTCTTATGTTCCCTATAGGAAATTCGTAGAATTCTTCTGTAGCATTTATACTCGAAAGCCTGTAATCTTCTCGCCATGTCCACAGTGAGCGTCCAACTCTCACAACCATACAAAACATCAGAAAGCACCAGCGACTTATACAGTTATTATCTGTGTGTGATTATCCATAGAAGTATTTCAGTGGGCAAAAGGTTTAGCTCGTGGTGCCCATCTCCTCTCCAGTTGTAATTGGACTGCGTGAGTGATGCTGATTGTTCACGTGCAGGGTCTTTCTGGTGAAGGATTTGGGTGGATCAATGTATTAAAAGCACGATACAAAGATTTAAATTAAAACAGAATTACGTCACGTAGTTATGACAACTAACGTAAACAAACTAGATGCGCAGATCCAGACACCACGGAAATATCATCACGATTGGTCATAATATAACAAATGAGACCACGTCTGTAATTTAACATTTGCGTACAGCGATCAAACATCTAACTAAAACTCATACCTGATTCCTATGTAAAAAAAAATTAATCAAGAATCTAAGATGAATTCGTTCACTTCTTTATATCAGGAAATTTCGATTGATTTTTTTTATTTTGTACCTACGTTAATTAATCTATTATCTCTAGTTAAGTAATTTATCCTTTATCGATAGCGACTCGTATGATTCCTCTACTTGTGACTTGGGTTTTAATTAATCTACATGAGGCCAGATGGATGAGTTTTTGCTGATCGCCCCACACATGAGGACTTTGTGGTTATAGTGTATTTTCTTTGTGAAGTAGAGATGGATATATTAAGTTAAAAAAATACCTTTAAGGGACTGTTCATAAAGTCTATTGCCATTCACCAGATGAATGATGGCTGATCGTATATACAATTGCTGTTAAGCGTAGAAGTGGGATCCTTAGGTGTTGTTCCAAGGCCAGGTGTGTTGTTCCAAGGCCAGGTGTGTTGCCTTGGTTGCGTTGAGTTCATGCTTGTTATAGTTGTCTTGATGTCTTTGTCCACGGTTTTCTTGGTCTACCTTTGGTTCTATAACCGGATATTCTTGTATTATATGCTCTTATTGGTATTTGGTTTGGCTTCATTCTCATAAGGTGACCAAACCATTTCACTTGCTGTCTTTGGATATGCTTCATTCATGATCTTAACACTTTTCTAAGGTTCAGCAAGTTTCATCACAATCACTCTCATTTGCGCTCTTTATTTTTTTCTCTACCGGTATACCTGCCGGTTTTGTTTAGATATTATCACCATAGAACCTGCGTGGCTTTGAGATGTCTCTGTGACTCTCTGACCATACACCCTGCGTGGCTTTGAGATGTCTCCGTGACTCTCTGACCATACACCCTGCGTGGCTTTGAGATGTCTCTGTGACGCTCTGACCATAACTCACATAATCAAGTTCGAAACAGGCAGAATATATCATCAGACAAGTATGTGACCCTATTTGCATTTATCCTTGGAGAAATAGATACACACTCCACCTGCATTACCTAGTGCCCTTTCTGTAGCCATCACACTCGGCAGAAGCAGGACACACATACAGATGGCAGTGGATGCAGAAGTTAGGACACACATTGAAGATCAAACTTCAAACATATATGTAATAATCTACACTGATGGCTCAGTCATACATCATCAATTTTGTGCTTAGGCTTTTTCTGCAAGGTCCGGTGGGAAAACTGAAAGAATATGGGGAGATGCCTTCACTATAACCACGAGAAATCGTACGAAGGTGATGAAGGTTGTAACGGACAGACTGGTCATTCATGGCTGACGTCTCATGGCTATTCTCATATATAAAAACTAAATTGCTCTATGAACATTGATTCGCAATGTTGAAGTGGAAGTTATCCGCCGTCAATGGGTGGAGTTGTTGGCAGAATCTATGACCAGGATGATCTTTATATTCTTGTCAGGAGATTCAAGTGTCGAGGGTAATGAACGAGTCTAATCACTGGTGAACACGGTTTCAGTGTTAATAGTTATACCAAGTGAATGATCTGTAGTTAATTCATGCGTTAAGAGACCTCGTCCGCTCAGAAGAATTTCAAGAGTGAATCATGGTCGATCTCAAGACTGCTCGAGATTGGTGTAAAGATCGGAACGTGTTAGAAGAAACTTCATAGTGTTAGTGTCAACGTGTTAGAAGAAACGAGGCTGATAAATCAGCATGGAACTGGAACTATCAGCCGCTACGCTTTGATAAATTTATTGACAAGGGAATTTCAGTACACATGGACTTGTCTATGAGCGCTGATGACAACCTACCGTAATAACTCATAAATCACAAATACAATAAACATGGAACTGACAAATACACTAAACGTGGAACTTACAAATACACTAAACATGGAACTTTCAAATACATTAAACATGGAACTTACAAATACACTAAACATGGAACTTATAAATACACTAAACATGGAACTTATAAATACACTAAACATGGAACTTACAAATAGAGACCCATATACGTTCTTGAGAACAGGCCACAGCAGATTCAAACAACACATGGAATATTTAGAATTGGCGACATCGATATGTGCCCTTTGTACAAACTACAGAAAACACAGATTTTACAGAATTGTTACCATCCAGGCCCAAATAGATCGAATACCTGTTATGGAACAAAACAACAGCTGGAAACAACACATGCATATATCACACAATGAATATAAAAAAACGCATTGAATCAAAAGGCATGAGCCCATGTACCGCTTGATCAACAACCAACAGAACTGGTAAATGTAAAAGGTAGATCCTATGACAGAAACTTGTCGCCGGGGGTGAAACTAACTCATCATGTACTAAAACACAGCAACCATTTCGTGGGGTGACCAATTCTCTTCCTTGTCGTATTTTCCTTCCTAACCCATGCTTCTATGAGACATTAAGCGGTATAGAAGACCTCTGTACAGAATTAACTAGAGCTTCATTCATACGTTTTAAATTAATGTTTTGAATTAATTAGAGCTTCATTCATACGTTTTAAATGAATGTCTTGAATTCTGTTGGTCACTATTTATATACTCGGAGCTGCATGTCAAAAATAACCAATATCGACCAACGAAATAAACGGAAATAATCAAAGCCGGTCTTTCAGGTCAAGTTTACATTTTCTGTAGACAGGTCTTTATAAAGGAGACCGGTCATGCCTCAGGTACCCATGTGATGATGATGATGATGATGTTCGTCCGTCGTGATCGACGATGACCAAAAACTCAACCATAATAATAATAACAATAAATAATAAAATAATAAAGTTAATAGTGCGTTTTTAAATGACTAGCAAGTCCAATGCGCAAATGTACCCATGTACAATGGTACCCAAGTACAGCTTGGTTGATTGGATAAGCGGTTGTGGCCTGTGAGAAATCACGACCCGCAATTGTTATTCTGTCCGGATGTACCACACAACTAGAATAAAATTGTTGACATCTAAAATAAATCTCTGATTGACAAGTTATGAGGTCTTGTCTCGGGGATGGTAACCATGTTCTTGAAGATATCAATTTCCTTGCATTACTCTGACAGGAGAACTAAGAATAAAATTATAAACATTTGTCTTATGCGGGATTTCCCGAAGCAATTGTACAGAGCACAAACATCGAACGAGGCCTGGTAGTAAACATACTTCTATCACAGAAGTACGTCAAGAAACGATTCTACAAATCTAAAAGGTTATAATCAAAATAATCTCGGAAAGAAAATGTCGAAAGGTATGTCAATCAAAGATGCTCTCAAGCAATTCGAAGATGAAACAGGTCAGAAAGCGAAGGATGCCAAAATTGTGAAACTGATTAGTAAATTGCCATTTATTGATAAAATGGACGCAACCTTATCGCAACTAGAGGTAAGTAAATATATATATCTTTCTATTTGTAATTTCCATTTGTGTCGTTAAATATCGTGGATGCGGGAAGTGGGTGGAATTGTCTGTCTTCGGCCATTTGGCTCCTTTGGCCATGGTCAGTCCGTGTCTCTTCAAGTTTTCTTTGATTGTGTCAACCCATATAGTTCGTGGTCTTCCTTATGCCTTGTAGCCAGTGCAGGATTTACCTATAAGCTAAACAAACTATAGCTTAGGGCCCCCACTTTCTTGGGGCCCCAAAAACGCATATTTGGCACTGACATATAAAATGTGGACTTATAAAGGGCCCCATATCTCAAATAGCTTAGGGCCTTATCAAGTCTAAATCCGGCGCTGCTTATCCAATCTTCTACTGTTGTATGCACGAAGGACTAGTTGCACTGGATGCGTTCTCTTGAGATGGCCAAATCCCCAAACCACCTTGTTTGCTGTCTCTCGATATAGTCTGGAGATGGTCTTTATTCCTTTTCTATCTTCATTTCTTCATCTGTCTATTCTAATGACGTAAATATTTATTCTTTCTCTTCTTCAACGTTCATTCTCAAGCTCCCTCTGGATCTTTCAGTACTAGGACAAGATCCCTACTATTTTTCCAGCAGGATGCAGTCCAGAGAATGGAAATGTGTTGTGTAGCCGTTTTATTTGTACCAATGACCCGACACATCCATCTTTGGCGGTAAATATTTATTCAATTACCATATATAACTAAGTGATTTTATGATAGGCAGGACATGTGGGGGGGGGGGGTAGGTTGTTCCCTTTCTTTAAGGATACGTAGATCAAATAATTAGTGACTGAAACTGTGACCATCCATAGTCCTGGATGGCTGCTGGAACGGACTCGTGGAGAGCGGAACACTAATCGAAATGTCGCGTCTGCAATGATGCTAGATTCTGGTGAAAACTCAAGAATTGATAGACCAATGTGTGCTTAATAGCTTACGGCTGATAGGTTCTGATTTATGGTAATTTACTGTTCATTTTTAGTTGTCGATGAATGGTAATTCCTATAAAATACGATATACAAACATACAGACCAAGTAGAATACCAGATAAGAAGAGCGGACACATAGAAAGATAGAGGGGAAGACAAACATATAGTTTCTGTCAGACATATAAGTACGAGAGACAAACGGAAAAACAGTCACAGACGGATGGGCATATTGATATATAAATATTTATTCGGTACAGACAGATAGGGATGTAGACATACACTGCTAGACAGAGAGGCATACAGACATACAATGAGATGTACATATTAGCAAAACACTGACCTGAATCCCATTGATGAAGTGAAGAATGGCTGGGATAAGGATCACATGCTTTGATATAGAAGAATCACCGAAGACGGATGTGATGGGCCATTGACACACATAAAATATAGTCGCATAGCATTATATTTTCTCGATTACATCCTGTTGGAAATCTAGTAAGACCATTGCCCTGCTGCAATAGACATCAAATGGGAGTTTGAGAATGTGATTAAAATGTTTACCTTCCATGCATGTCGTACTAGGCGACTAAGGAGGTTATGGGATGGAGTTGGATGTCCCATCCCATATAGGGTCAGTGATCCAAGGCCATTCTGAAGTTGAAGACGATATTGAAGATACATAAAAATAGATGCACAAATACATAACAATCAGAACTTAATACTGGCACACGTGTGTTACTGGGGCTCGAATGAAAAGCAAAGAATATCACCAAACTTCATGGAAAGAAAATATTTACTTTTTTTCATGTCGTGAGAGGCGTCAACGGAGGTTATGAGATGAAGTTATCTGCCCCATCTCATAAAGGGTCAAAATGACCCAGAAGGTATGTTGAAGTCGGATGTGCCAGGCCGAAATGCGCAGATATCGCACCACAGCCTTAAACCATATCACAAAGCATTCCGTTCTCCTGACTACATTCATTTAATTCGCAGGAGTTTGAGAACGAACATAGAAGAAAAAAGTGTACATTACGGGTAGATGTGACCACATCGCGTGATAGCAGTCCAAATTTTTAAATGTTATGCATAGAACCATCTGTAATCTCGGTTACAGATTGCGCATCTTCGGTGTCGTCACAGAAATATCACGTTAACATCAGATCTAGAAAACTACTCGCCTAGAATGTCAGGATCATTCAATATTCTGCGGATTTAGTGGAAATGCAATGTAACGCGAAACCAACAGATAAAAGAAATGTAAAATTAAACATATAACACTAACACCAATCTAAAAACCCCCTATCGGTAAAAACCCCATCCCAACAACTAAAATATGCTGTCCCCCATCCAATCGATAACACTGTACCTTCCCTACTCCGTTTCGGAAAATAAATTAGGTTTAATTTTGTGCGAGCTTTATAGTTTGTTCCGCTAAGAAAGATGCCACATCTGCCCATAATGAACCGCAGAAGAGCTTAAAATAATGAAGAATGGGCGTATACCAGTAACAGTCCCCATCGAAGGCATATCATTGCTACGGAGATGGTTTAGTTAAGCAAATAGAGGCTGAAAACTAAGACTGGCCAAGCCATCCTAAAATCTGGCAAGACCGCAATATGTTCTACGAAATACACGTGCTGAAGTCGAAGGCTACAAGCCAAGATGATGCAAAATAGCAAAAATGATGACACGTACCACCCCACGCAATGGACACAAGAAGGTAAACTCTGCAAATCTGTACTAGTTACAAAACACAGTCAAGTTTATAGAAGAGATACAACTTCAGATATAAGCACGTTCCAAGCGAACAGAAGAAGAATCAGTAACAGTTGTGGCCCTATACTCTACAAGCAACAGAAATAATAAAGTAATAACGATATCTTCTGGTATATTCTTCACAGTCATGTGAGCATCTTTCTATGGGGTCCAACAAGATTGAGAAAATTGCTAATCTCAACGGTCTTCGCAACTTGAAGGTGCTTGCTTTGAGCCGGAACGCTTTGAAATCCCTACAAGGCATTGAAGCTCTCAGTGACACGCTGGTAGAGCTCTGGGTGTCATATAACATGATTGACAAGTTCAAGGGCATAACAGCAATGAAGAAACTCAAGGTAAGACAGTAATGTCCCTTGTTGAATATCACTGGCAAGTATGGAGAAAATACCATGTTGTCAATTTGGCGTGAACCAGCCGTTTGGAATAAATGCTTGCCAGTCCTACAGGTAAATTCCCTCTTGTACCGTCATTTTACAAGTTTTTTGTTTGTTTTATAGATATTTGGGTGTGTTCTGTATATTTTCTGTTCGTGTGGTTTCACCCCTGACCTAGTTTTACTGTTTGGGGTTGCATCTATATTTAGCTTTCCCATGTAAATGTCAAAGTTCATACTCGTCGTTTTGTGTTGTGAACGTGTTCTTGATAAACTTCTTTTGGTCTAAACATCCATTTGTATGTGTTATTGTTTCCGGTGATTAGCAAAACTTTATTATCCTCTTCAAAATTTCGCTTGTTGGATTTAAGTTTTACTGCAGTGAGTACATATTGTTGATGATGATGAATAGTGTATGACGTAACTTCAAGAGTCGGAGTGCAATCATCGGTGATATAAGACCTGTTGACTAACTAGAAAATAGCCTTCGAAAATGATTCATTATTTCAAATTTCAAGAAGTGAGAAGTAAGACTATACTCTTAATAACATTATAATAAGAACGCTGAGATTCTTTGGAAACATAAAGAGAAATATTGTATAGAAAGTATAAATACGACTGAAGGGGATGGCCGACGGTAACGAGGCAGGGATTGACTAAGAAGAAGATGGACAGCAGACATATCGTATTGTTTAAAGATGGCATTAACAGAGGCAGGTCAGCTGGCCAAGGTTCGTGATTACTTCAGAACAGTCACAAGAAAGTCTACGTTCTGGAAAGAATGTCACGTGATATATAACAAACACATGAACAGACATATGAAGCAACCTTCCTTCGTCCATCTCAGGTTCTTTACATGACTCACAACACAAACACAACTTGAACAGACGTATGAAACAACCTTCCTTCGTCCATCTCAGGTTCTGTACATGGCTCACAACAAAGTCTCCGAAGGTCAGGAAGTAGGTAAACTCTCAAGTATTGCTTCCCTTGAGGATTTATTGTTGGTAAGTAAATGCACTTTGTTCTAATTGAATAGTTGGCAATCTGTTCAGTTCCGCTGGCCGTGGTGAGCTTTTTTCGTGTGGTATGGGGCCAAAAATATTTTTCATCTCAATCCTTTGTATATTCAAGTAGTGTTTTCTAAAGTCTGGGACCAGTGTATATACAATATAATCTCATTATAACAAATTGGTTCGAAGCGGGAAAAATGCAGGCCTATGTAACAACAGAAACTGGCTATTGCAGTACAAACAATATAGAATAAATATAATTAGGGACTTTGGAAAGAGTTGTTATATAGGGAAATTTGTTATAAAAGAATCTGCTACGGATGAATTTTACTGTAGTACTTTTAGATAATCTTGGTAGACCAGAGAAACATGGTTTGATGGTCTGGATAGAATCCAATGTATGTCTCATAGCTTGCATGATCACTGCCTTGGTATTTCTCTTGTTAATTGTCTGCACTCGAGTTCACTAAAAATTATTTTAATTTCTTTTTCGTAATTAAATATTATAGAATGGTTATAAGTATATCTTGGACAGAAAGACGAATACAACGCAGATTCCTGTAAAGATCTGAACATAGAAGAAGGCTGGCACCTCAAAACTATCAACAACAAAAAATTCAAGCTTGTTTTAGTACATATAAGGAGACACAGTGGTTGAGATAGATTAATCATGGAGGCAACAGTTCCAGAGAAGAGAATAATAGGCAGGCCAAGACTACAATGGTCTCATGATATCGCAGACCTTGGGAACATGACTTTAAGATGTTGGGCAGATTGTGCGGAATCGAGGGGCTTACAGAGTGGCAGTGAAGATATCATTCTATAAAGTATACGACAACAAGACAGAAATCACTTTACAGCGCATACCACTATAACAAGGTTCTCTATTTAACAACACCTTTCTCTATTTAACAACACTTTTCTCTATTTAAAAACACTTTTCTCTATTTAACAACACCTTTCTCTATTTAACAACACTTTTCTCTATTTAACAACACCTTTCTCTATTTAAAAACACTTTTCTCTATTTAACAACATTTTTCTCTATTTTTAAATTTGTGTTGTTGTGGTTACTATTATATTGCTATCGATGTTGTATAGGGAAATAATTTACTATATCTGTTATCATATCCCGTCCAATTTTCAACAAAACTCGCTTTCATGACTGTTTCCACATACATCATTGTCACCTTGAACTTCGTATTGTTTACATATCAATAGTGTATCTAGTAGAGAAAGCATGTCAACAGATATAACAACACAACAACAAAAAATCAGAATAGACAATACCGAGATAGAATGTGTGGATAAATTCGAATACTTAGGAGCATACATCAACGGTGCATGAGACTGCATGGCAGAAATAAGGAAGAGATTGGCAATGACATATTGTAAAATAACACGGCTGAAGAACACATGGAAAAACAACAAAAGAGAAACGAAATTGCTAATGTTACGAACTTTTATTTTTTCCGGTTGCAACATACGGCTGTGAAACATGGACTCTAAGTAAAACAGCGGCAAAGAAGATCACCGCATTTGAGATGAAATGCTACAGAAAAATACTTAGAATATCATGGAAGGATAAAAATCATAAACTCAGGAAGAGTACCTGGGTAGAGGAGAAAGGGCAGCCCAAGAAGACGTCGGACTGACGACATTAAAGATAACATGAATACATCGCTAGAAAATGCAAACCACATCGCCCAAGACAGAGAGGGGTTCAGAGAGTTCATTGGGAAGACAACGTTCTGGAAATATACGTCACATGACAATCTAGTACCTCTGTGGTAGTAACATTGTTTTTTTCAGTTTGTTTTAGATATTCTTGAGAAAGACCTAACGGTTCGTAACGTTGAAAATGTCTTTTGTGTTACAATTTGTATGTTTTCTTGTTTACATCTCATAACCCCTTAGTCTTAGTGATAGTCCGTCTGTTGTGTTCAAGTGAAACATCAAAAACCTGTGTTCTACGTAAGTATTATTGTGACTTTCTAACTACTCTCCGCTTGTTAAGCTGTTGCATTTCTCCTCTTTTCAGAAGATGCGGTATTTTTTATTTTATTGTAGAACGCCATTTAGATCTATTTTGTACAAGCTCTTCCCATGTATCTTTATTTCAAAGGATTTCAGTGAGACATTTAACGAGTCCTTGTAGCTTTTCTTTTGGCCACCGTGGGAACGTATGCCCTCCTGCAATTCACGATAGAATATTATCTTTTGCAGACGATGTTCGGGTATACATGACATGCCCAGGGAATGTGTCTGCATTAGATTAGTGTTACTGCTAGGGATACAAGATCTGTCAAGGACAGTGATATCTGACTCTTGTCTTGCAATCTAATGTTCAGAATTTAAAGTAGGGATAGTGTTATCTGATATCTTGCCTTGCCATCAGATTTTCTGAACTTAAAGTAGGGGAAACATTTAATATTATTCAAGAATAGTCCATTTCTGTGGCGGCGTAGTACCGGGTTCAAATCCTGTCTCCCGCCGAAGAAGGATGTGTCGGACCATTGGCGCAAATAAAACAGCGATACGACGCATTTCCATTCTCTGGACTTCATCCTTCTGGAAATCTAATAGGACCATGGTCCTGATACAAGAGATATCCAGTGGGAGTTTGAGAATGAACGCTGAAGAAGAAATCCTGTCACAGGCAATTGTGCATCTGGACCGTTTAGAAAGCAATGTTAAACTACTGAACGTATTTATATTGTCTAGAAAAGCACTACATCCAAAAAAATGCTGGGTTGATTGCTACATCCTGAATAAAATATGCTATCTATTTTTATAAAATTCAATATAGATATGGGTAACCAAGGACAACACACTTCTTTTCCCTCAGATTGGAAACCCTATTGAAGAAACAAAGACAGAGGAAGGCACATGGTTTAGTTTTATCAAGAAACAGCTCAAACAGCTGAAGAAATTGGATGGTGTGGTTCTAGCAGGAGATGGCGATGACTAGAACAGGTCCTATATGCTTTCTAAAATTCTGATCAACTGTAAACTTCCTCTATGTACAGATTTGGAACATTATCAGCTGAATGTTTCCATTACTTGATAGAATGTTCCAGCACCTGACAGAATGTTTCCCTTGAAAGAATGTTGCCCTTCAATCAATTAATCAAGTGTCATGACAAGTGGCATAGGCGATCATGCTTCTAAATCTTCAAGATGTACTTTTCACATCACATGTCCTAAAAATCTTGATTGTGTGTTTATATGTTTTAACAATAATTTTTCATTTTACTCCAGTATCTCTGAGAACTTCTACATTAGTTTTCTTGCTTGTCCATGGAATTTTCATCATTCTTCTTAACTCATATCTCAGTTGCCTCAAGCTTATATTGGATACTTATGTTTACTGTCCATGCTTCACTTCCATAAAGAAGGATTGGTTCAATATACCATCCTATCACTCATATATATTTATATATCATATATAATGCTTATTCAAGTTACTTGGAAGAATTTTTGCCTTACTTGAAAGAATGTTTCCTTTACTTGGAAGAATTTTTGCCTTACTTGAAAGAATGTTTCCTTTACTTGGAAGAATTTTTGCCTTTAGCTCATAGGTAAATGTATGTTTCCATTTTTTTTTTTTACATAAAGTTGTATTGTCAATACAAGAAAGTTGTTCTTATTTGGAAGAATGTTGATGAAAGAAAGTTATCCTTGGCTAAAAGAATGTTTCCCTTGGAAGGATGCTGAACTTAACAGGAAGTTGAAAATTGTTTTAATCTGTGTACTCACATTGTTAGTGATTGTGCTATCAAATAGTCAGAATGGTGGTCTTATGCATTCATTCTCAAACTCTTACAGATTAGCAGGATGTAGTCCAGATAATGGAATGTATTATGGTTTACAGCTCTGCTGTTTCGACCTGACACATCGAACAGAAGCCTAGCTTCTAGGCCAGTGACTATATGGGATGGGACAGCTAACTTCACCCCAAAACCGCCTTAGTCACCTATTATGACATGCATGGAATGCAACTGTGATTGCTATTATTCTGTGATCCCCATTCGTGGCCCTGGCAACACAAGGGCAAGAAAGTGGTCAGTATTACAGTATAGGACTAGCTTATAGACACACAAGAGACTGAACGCCAAGATGTATCCAGCATAACACAAGACTCCACGCTACAAACACAAGACTCCACGATACAATCTCATTCATTACTCAACGCACAAATTCAAATTTCCAACAAAATTTACTACAAATCTTTGCCTACAATTACAATCTAACAGGGCTCATTTGCATATTTAAATTTCAGAGTTCAACAACGATCACTGCAGCTTATGGCTACAACACAACACTTCCTGTTTTTTAAGCATTTGTTATCACACCTGATTTCTCTTGCAGTATGACAATGGTTATGCTAAAATATTTTACAGCAGGATGCAGTCCTGAGAACAGAGACACATTGTGTCATCATTTCATCTGTGCCGATGGACCAAACATCCGGCTATGGCGGAAACATCTGTATTTCACAAGTTGAACGTTAATCATGAGTTTAGCTTGAAGCATTAACATGGGAATTCAGTCCGAACTCACTAGTTACATCTTACAAACTAAGCTTACAAATATATTGATTAAATGTCTTCTTGATAATTTCCTGTTTTACCAGGCATACAAATTAGCAAAACAGACTCTAAAAAGACCCAAAAATCACAAAATAGAGGGGTAACAATATAGTCTGCTGGCCAGCAGTTTTTTCCCCATACAGAATTGTGTCAAATGTGCTCTGCTTAGCCCCATGAATTTGAGATTTATCTAATTGTTGAAAGTCTTTTTAGTAAACCGATGATGCTGCTCATTTCTCCATTTGGTTCTTCCCTATAATCACTTTATTTGGAAATGTCACTGATGTGGTAACAGGGGTCAGGACTTCTAGTACAGGGTGCAAAGATTAGGGCAAGGCTGTCTTCTTTCCAGGCATGTCATTGGAGGCAACTAAGGAAAGTTGAGAGATAGGATGACAACATGAGACGTGAAAATAATCATCGCCACTGCATGTCTTGTCTCAGTTTTTACTTTTATCCTTTATGGAATTATCTCTATGGGTGATGAAGACATACATTAGCGGACATTTCACCTTTGTCTTTCTGTGACGGTCTCCGAGTTGGTGTGGGAATGTTGGATGAGCCATCACTGCGGATGGCTCAACAGATCTCACTATCAATGGTAAGCTAAACTTTCATCATTCTTCTGTCAGATCTGATCAACGATGAGCTAGTCAGCCCAAGAGTGATCGCTGCACTCTTAGCAAGACATGATGATCCTGAGAAACGGCCGTACTGGAATTGCTTCCTTCAGGGATTACATATGCATCAATGGACCCCCTACCACCACAACCATGCCTCTGAGACAATCTTACATTGAGTCCGGGTGCCCACCTCGGTTACACACAACTGAGAATCACATATACTTTTCTCAGATAGACTACTTGCTGTCAAGAGCTACCTGCTCACAAATAAAGGGATTAATTTATCTTTTGTGTATGCACCCCATACCTGTCAACTTTTTTCCCCATAAATCCGTATTGTTAACAATTTATTTTCGTATTTTAATAAAAACATCAATATTTAGCACCACCACCCCACCCCCTCCCCCACAATCCAATAAACACCACCAATTTTTTTTAATGAGCCCATCAATACGTTCAATATGTGCAAAATATATGCATTACCAGTAAGTACTGAAGATACAACACCAAATGACCTTTTGTTTAAAAAAAAAACTTAAAACAAAATTTGTGAGGTTTTTTGGGGGTTTTTTTGGACTCGAAATCCATATCAATATAGAAATCCATATTAGTTGGCACCTATGATGCACCCATTCATATTGACATGTACCATTGCTACCTCACCCTACTGGTTACATAAAAGGCATAAATTGTATGCCCACTAAACAGGAAAATACCATTTGCTTCATTATTCCAGATAAGAGATACATCAAATTATAAAAGATAAATAACAAGATGGCACAAACCCACATTAAGTCCCAATGGACAAACATAAAATACGCAGAAAACATCTTAGTTGACATATTTTAAACATTCTGGTTAATCATATATCTAATTGTCTGTGTACCAGAACTAAAGGGGAAAGTAATAGCGGCATGCTTGATGCTGGCCACATCACCTCATGTATGCCCCAGGTAAATGAAAAAATATGGGCATACCACCATATTTCATAAGGTGTTGAAAAAAAGAAAACATTACTTTGACTTCTCTGTTCCATACACTGAGCACAGTAGCCTAGTTGATAGTTAACTTGCTGACTATTACTTAGTCACAGCGTGCCAGGTTTGAAACCACTACCAGACAAGAAAAAATTTAGAAATTGGAGTCATGATTTCTCGCCTGATACTACTGCTCCAGTCGACCCAGCTGTAAATGGGTACCTGAGCATGAGTTAGGGAAGGTAAGCACAGCATGGAAGGAAACTCGCCATTCCATCTAATAGTTACTGTGGCTTAGAACATGAAGAATTATATTCATTCCTGGCGGCAGGTTCCTGCCATGGGACCTACCTTATCTTTACCATGACACTGGCATTTGTGGTAATGAGATGACATAAAACAATTGTATAAAAGGCACCCATATTCAGTTGAGGATGAATAAAGAAGATGTGTTCAAATTGCTTAATGTATGGCTGCTGGGTATGGATACTGCCATTGATGATGAATCTATTCAGAGATTAGTGGAATTTGGTATCAAACATCACATAAATAAAAACTGGCTTTATCGTGGTAGATCAAGGAGTGTTTTTAACCAGCAAGCTACAGGAACTATAAGCAGACATACCCTTTGACATCTGCAAGGGGAAAATGAGCACCCATAGGGTTAACTGGAGTGTAAAGATGTCAGCTCTTGACTAGTAATCATTTTACTGGACACTGAAGTTGTTAAGAAAATGAATGCTGGATGAGGACTCTGCCATGGATAGGACACATAGAGTGCAACTGAGGGAATTCAGTGTGTCATGTGTATAATTGATATCTTGCAGGAATGAGTGTGTTAAACCAAGTCAAGGATTCATAAACATGCACATCCTATAACACTTAACTGAACAAATTTGATGTCTGTTGAATTTTCATGATATAAACCCTTAGCAGATAATTTCACAACCATTATACTTGAGAAATATGCCAACCCGTAGTGATAGTATTACTAAGAATAGCTAATTCAAAATGGCAGCACCCACAAAATGCAGTTTGTCAACATGAGTTATGAGTGTTATTCTAGAAGAATGAGACATTCTGGAAGGTGAGATTTTTTTGATACACAGAAAGTCATGTAAATCCATGCCCGGTATTATAACAAGTATGATATTTCTCTTTAAATAACTCTGGGGGCTTTAGAAATTCATTGAGAAAACACAAACATTGATTATGACACAGAACATTTCAACTCTCTATGTTGCCAGTTACATTTTATACAGATTTATCAGACAGTGTTGATGCCTCACAAAATTTGTAAACACCTTTAGTAATTGGAGATACTTATGTTCTCGAATGCTGTCAGTAAAGTGTGAACATCTACTGAAATAAAGTGTCAACATCTACTGAGATAATGTGAACATCTACTGAGATAATGTGAACATCTACTGAAATAGATTGAGCATTTATGTGTGTGTGTGTGTTTGAATAAGCAATATGTTAGATTACAATCAACTAAATACAGTGAAATCCCTCTATAATGCGTTCTTTTATAACAAATTTCCCTATATAACAACAATTTTCAAAATCCCCAATTATATAATATTGTTTGTACTGTATATAGTGAATGCCTGTTATTACATACATAATTCACAGGTCCGGATCAAGTTGTTATAATGGGATTCCACTGCTTCATATTTGTCATGAACACTTATGCTGCCACCACTAACAAAATTTGTTGTAGAACAAATTTCCTTTCTATCTGTTTGTGGGGAATTTTGAAGATGAAATGAGGATGTATTCATGCTGCAGTTCTTGTCTATTAACCCTTTAGTTGCTGACATTGCTCTCAGTGACAGATCCCAGCTTTAGTTGCTGACATTTCTCTCAGTGACAGATCCCAGCTTTAGTTGCTGACATTGCTCTCAGTGACAGATCCCAGCTTTAGTTGCTGACATTTCTCTCAGTGACAGATCCCAGCTTTAGTTGCTGACATTTCTCTCAGTGACAGATCCCAGCTTTAGTTGCTGACATTTCTCTCAGTGACAGATTCCAGTCTGTGCTAAATATTTTTGACCGATGAATTATGTACCACTATAATGAATTAAAATACTAATGGTGTAGCCTGGTTGGGGTAATCCCTAGGATTTTTTGGGTGTAGTTTCAAGTGTTCGCCTTGGTGCTGCCAAGGAAATTACTGTAATGTGAGATCATCTATTAGAAGGGTTTCTTTTGGCTATTCTAAAAAAATGTAAGTGACAATTTTAAAAATGTACTAGTTTTTATTGACACCAGACAATATACACCGTATGAATGGGATGTTTGTCACACACTGGTGCTAGGCAATTTCAGAGTGAAATAATTTTTAGTAATGTATATGTCAGGTGACAATTTCTTTTCAGAACAGTCTCCTTTATTAATTTTCTGCACTCCTCACGAATATGTGCGAGTTGATCTGTCGCAGCAATGGGCATGCTTAAACCATCTGAGATATTTCTTATTCATCGTCATCTTGGACAGCCCTTACCCTTGCTTTCAGGAACCATACCTTCCATTATTAATTTTTCCATGCTTTAATGTCTCTTTATATAGCCACAATATCTCAGTTTTCTTAGTACAGTAGAATCCCTCTATAGCGCATTCTTTTATAACAAATTT
This sequence comes from Meghimatium bilineatum, assembly GCA_034231615.1. Lineage (NCBI taxonomy): Eukaryota > Metazoa > Mollusca > Gastropoda > Stylommatophora > Philomycidae > Meghimatium > Meghimatium bilineatum. Next base: position 85,676,676 of record CM067319.1, read on the forward strand.
CTCTCTAAAACAACATTTTTTCATAATCCCCAAATATATTTATTCTTTATGTTGTATACTGTATATAGCTAATGCCTGTTATTACATACATATTTTTGACCAAGTTGTTATAATGGGATTCCACTGTACAATTTTTAAGTGCCACGCCTCTTCAAAATTTTATGTTATTATTACTTCTTGATTTGCATTTTTTTTTTGTTATTCTCTAAATTCATGTCTAGGATCTCATTTCAAAGGCATCTATTCTCTTTACCATCACTGAAAAATTTCCTGCTGCTCGATCGGCACATTTATCCACGAAAGCACTCTGTGCCTGGCCGTCATAGAGCCGAACAAACAATTGGTAGCACAACCTATTTATTTATTCAACCCAGTATTTTTTTACTGTTGTGTTTTCTTAGTATTACTTACATTCAGTAGTTTACCATTGCTTTCTGAACAGTCCAGATGCACAATTGCCTGTGATGTGACTAAACCTTAGTTCCATTTTGGACTAAGTCCAAGTGTTCTTAAACCAGGTATCCACTTATAAGTTTATAGTTTTGCAACTATAAATTATAAAGCAGCTTATAACAGGGGAAGATGCCCCCCCCCAAGACGACGATGGTGCAGTGATATATCAGATTGCTTAAACATGTCTCTAGCTACAGAAGGTCACCTCGCCCAGAATAGCGGAGTGTTCAGAGAATCCATAAGGAAGATCAATCCATAAGGAAGACCACGTTCTGGAAAGAATGTGTCACATGATGAATCGCAGCAAAGCTGTAAACGATGACACAATGTATTTCCGTTCTCCGGACCACATCCTGCTAATCTGCAGGAATTTGAGAACAAATGAAGAAATAATCTTCTATACTAAGTAAATATCCATTGAAGAAATTCTATAGTGTTCTGGTTCACAGTCCCATAACTCAAGATCCTGCACATTTCATGTTATACACAGTTGTACTATAACAGTGCTGCAAAATAATGGGATTTTGATATCACAACACAATACACTGTGAGAATAACATAAATCATCGTATTTACAAACATTTCTGATCTCACGAAATATGCATCGCATTGTGGGAAAGTTTTTTAACTTCCAAGTGCTGTACATTTGTGTGATATTCTGTGGGGGTTCATAATTTTCACAAGGATACAATGTGCTGAAAATCAAAGGATATTTCTGTTCTCAAAGACGAACAGTAGAACAATCCGTTAAATTTGTGAATGTGGATGTTAGATGGCAAATATTTAAAAACATGATATGGAAATTGACTCAGTCGATCAGTGTTTGCAGTGGTGTAAATAATATCAGTGAGTACTGCTCCCTCAAAGGCTATACTCTGTGAGAGTGGAAGCGTGCATATATTGTATAAATTTATCCAGTAAATCAGATTCCTTTTGGTCTCTGCTAATATGTTTACACTCACGTGTACAGTAGACACTGCGTTTAAACAAACAAATAGGCCATAAGAACGTTCTAGAATATATTTCTTAGAGAGGCCATTGAATTTGTACAACTTTTCTCTTTAAAGTGTTTTTCCCCAGGAGCTCGAGGGAATGAAGTCTTAACACTTTACTGACAAAATTCCACAGGAACCCAAGAAAATGGAAACTTAACACTTTACTGACCAAATTCCATAGGAACTTGAGAAAATGAAATCTTAACACTGTAATGACCTGATTCCAGAGTCCAAGAAAATGGAATCTTAACACTATTGACTAAATTACACAGGGAGCTGAGACAATGGAATCGTAACACTTTACTGGCCAAATTCGGCTAGCTCCGAATTTGTGTTATATATATTCTTGGTGAGCAACTTCGGCGTTCATCGAAACTGTTGATACTTTAGAAATATGGCAATGGTAGCAATATTGTTTCTAAAAATAGTTCACTTGGAATAGTATGTTATTCCAAAATGGCAGTTCCATGAAATACAGTCTATTGACGTCTTTATGAGTATTAATCATGAAGAAAACATATTTCTGGACAGTGAGATTTGTTAATATATAGAAAGTCATGTAAATCCAAGTAACAAGTAGGATTACGTTATTGAAAAAAATCGGGGGCTTTAAAATTTGTTTTTAAAAATGCAAAAAATTCATTACAATACATAGAAATTTTCAAAGCTCTTTGATAGAATTTGATTTTATACAGATTATTAACAACAGCGATGTCAATGTCTAATAAATTCACAAATGTCCTTGGTAATGGGAGATAAGTACGCTCAGGATTGCTGGTCAGTATTGTGTTAAGAGCCAGGTGTTCTGGATTCATAAGATTACGGTCAAATAACGTAATGCTATCATTTGAAATTTCCTTGATTAATTCATGTGGTACACACTGTCACGACCTGAGAACCTCTGAACCAAAGTAATAATACAGATAAACTGAGACCACTGGCAGTAAAAACCCCTGTACAGAAAGTAAATAAGACTTCATTCATGATGATTTCTATTAATGTCATCAGTTTCATTGGTCTATTGTAGATCCCAAGGTGGATGATGGTCAGAATATCCACACTTTTCAAATTTTTTTCAAGTTTGATCACTCTTGTGGCTTTTCTCAGGCATTTCATTTCACATGTAAGATTTCTCTGCTGGTCAGCTGTCAGCGTCTAATTCTGGCATTGACAGTAGAGATTTTTATGGGAATATACTATTTATCATCTTTCATCTGTCACTATTTATATACTTGGAGTTGCGTGCCAAAAATAGCCAAGGCCGACAAACAAAATTCACTAAAATAAATTTAAAAACCATTCGATACACAAGTCTTTTACTGAAGCCTGACCACTGACAAACACAGAATATGTGGAGAAGTGCAGTCCTAGTGGCTAAAACATGGTTCTCTCGGGCTAAAACATGGTTCTCTCTGGCAGATGAATTGAAGGATATGAGGGATATAGACTAGATCAACCTTGAAAAAGCTGATTCTGTTGGTTGATTAACCTGAAAAAGCTGATTCTGTTGGTTGATAAACCTGAAAAAGCTGATTCTGTTGGTTGATTAACCTGACAAAGCTGAATAGGTGAGATGATTTATTCTAAGGAAGTTGACATGAATTGAGAGATAATTTAATCTGTGTACATGGAAATTTCATTCTGTGTTGATTTAGAGAGGACATGGAAAGCTGATTCTGTGTTATTTATTCTGAGAATGATATCTGTATGAGCTGATTTATTATGAGAAAGCTGATTTTATAAGTAGATATATTCTGAGAAAGCAGATTCTGCAAGTTGATATATTTAAAGACATGAAAAGCTGATACTGCGAATTCATTTAATTTCAGAAAGCTGATTCTGTGAATTGATTTCATTTCAGAAAGCTGATTCTGTGAATTAATTTAATTAGAAAAAGGTTGATTCTATTAAATGATTTATTATGCTTGCTTCTGAAAGCAAAGAAAACCAAGTGTGCATTACACACACTATAGTAATCAATGCAGTGGAATCCCAGTGTACATTACACACACTATAGTAATCAATGCAGTGGAATCCCATTATAATAATTTGGTCCAGAGCAACAAAATATGTATTAATAACTGAAATTTGCTATATACAGTACAAACAAACAATATACTGGTAGAATAAATATAATTGGGGATTTTGAAAAGTGTTGTTATATAGAGAAATTTGTTATAAAAGGATGCGCTATAGAGGGATTCCACTGTACAACCCATCTCTTAGCAGCAGTGACACATCTCTGCATGTCAACCACCCACACCACGTCATTACAACCATCACAATAAAGACTTCACACATGAATTGTATACGTGGGAGGTGATGGTAGTATTTGTATGTACATTATATATCTAATTGATAATAACCATGAATGATGCTACAATTCTATAACATAACTGTCTCAGTCGGAGATGTCCTGTTTCACGATGTCAGTTATCTTCATCTGATTCTCTTTGCTGATTGGTCTGGAGAAAACAAAACAACAAAGAAGATAAAATGTTATGTGAATGTTGTGATATGAATTTATGTGAATGTCTGGCGTGATATGGATTGATGTGAATGTACTGATATGGATTTATGTGCATGTCTGTAATATTAAATTACGTGAGTGTTTGTCATGATATGGATTTATGTGCATGTCTGTAATATGAATTTACATGAGTGTTTGTCATGATATGGATTTATTTAAATGTTGTGATATAGATTTATGTGAATGTCTGTCGTGATATAGATGTATGTGAATCTCTATCGTGATATGCATTTATGTGAATGTGTGTTGTGATGTCGAATTATGTGAATTAATCAGATTTCCCCGAAGTAGAAGAAAATGTCTGTATGAATAGTTTCTGAGGAATACAATTGATTGTCTTGTTTTTCCTAAATAGCAGGAAATGAACAAAAATATTGTAATTATAATCTCAGAGGTCATGATGGTAGGACTAACCGAACCAGAGTTACCACTGATGGCTTAGAAATAATCCCAGATCACCCTGAAAAAACCCAGCCTAAATAATTAAGAATAAATAAGGACAGGGTCCTAGTAATGGATACGATTATATCTATTGAAAGAAAAACACAATTTTTAATTGCCCAATTGTGTGCTAATTCCATCGTGTTTGTGCACTTTTGGTGAAAATCGCTAAGGGTGTGGAGAGTTTACTTGTCTTTTAGCTAAATTCCTAAGATATCCTAAAGTAACTCCAGATTACAGCAAATATGGCTAAAATAAACCTAGACGACTGTCTAAAACAACATATCTAGTGACAATAATCACAGCTGTGACATTGTTGAACTGAATCATAAACTCTATTATTTGTAATATTACATAACTCCGATATCAACCACCTGAACAAATTAAAAGAGTGTACTTCAACATATGAGGTACTTTTTTTTGTTTCATATTAAATGAGGTACTTATGACTTCAACATATGAGGTACTTTTTTTTGTTTCATATTAAATGAGGTACTTATGACTTCAACATATGAGGTACTTTTTTTTGTTTCATATGAAATGAGGTACTTATGACTTCAACATATCAGGTACTTTTTGTTTCATATGAAATGAGGTACTTATGACTTCAACATATCAGGTACTTTTTATTTTGAAAACTAATAGTAGGAAGTGTCTGCACTAGGGATCATCTGAAAGAGCAAGCTATGTTTATACAAATAAAATATGGTAAACAAGTCACAAGACAGATAAACAAGACATGTACAAGTTATCATTACAGGTAAACAAATTATAAACAGACAGAACACAGAAAGGTAAACAAGGCATTTACAAGTACATATTAGATAAACAAAACACAAGACAGATAAATAAGGCATGTACAAGTTATCATTCATCATTATCATCAAGTGCCGTCTCCACAGCAAAGGTTGGCAGGAACAGAACGCCCCAAAAAAAAATATCTTGTTTTGGTGATGCACTCTGCTAGACTGTAACCTGTCCATCTTGTGATGTTACTTTCTCACTTGTGTCTCCGTCTACCTCTTGCTTGCCTTCCCTCGACTTTACCCTCAAGTAAAGTCTTCAATATTGTGGAATGGTAGAAGTTCACCAACCGAGCTTATTGACAACACAAGACACAGTCATAGAGAAACATGATCGCCTACGCCATTTGGCATGGCACTTGATTGATTGATTGAAAGTCTTCAACAAGGTGTCATGTCTTTTAATGTGTCCAAAATATTGTATTTTCCTGATCTTTATTTCTCTTAATAATTCTATTTTCATGTTAAGTGTTGTTAGAACCTCTTTCTATGTTTTATTCTCTTTCCATGATGTTCTCCCTATTCTTCGATATATCCAAAGTTATCATTACAGGTAAACAAAACAGCAACAGGCAGAACACAGACAGGTAAACAAGGCCTGTACCAGTAAACATTAAAGGGAAACAACATATAGACATGCAGAACAAACACACAGAGGTAAACAATACACTAACACCTTAATAACATACAGACAGATAAACAACATACATTAAAGTAAACATAAATGAAATGAGTTACAGACAAAATTCCGCAAACATGGGACATCTTACCCATCACCACTGACATGTACATTGGCAGTTTTAGCCAGAAGAATGTCAAATTGTTCTTGAGAAACCTTATCTCTGCAGGGTTCCACATTATTATGTCCAACATTGAAGCTCTGTTGATCGCCACCAACGGTGATCTGTGTGACATCCTCAGTAACCTCCGTGTGTTTCTGGAAACAAAAACATAAAATATAAACAAACCGATTTGTCATCTTCTTCGTCACTATAAATTTTTTTTTTAAATATTGAAAATAAATATTGGAAAACATGTACCAAAGGTTAATAGTCAAAGTTCGTAGAAACAAAATACACTCTCAAACTCTTTTTTCATATTGAAGGAGGCATTGTGAATAATTTGTGTCACAGTGAGGTTGCTGCAATGTCTGCACCTTTCCACAAAACACATTTTGATGATCATTTTTATGAATATTTCCTTGTGTACTGTATTGCTCTACCTGCAATAATCACTCACATTCCCATCTCTCTCTCTTCTCCCCATGGTGGTCTTATTTTTGTGTTGCATTCCCGACCTGTCAGTTACCATATGACTAACATGTGGTCTCTGCTTGATTTTGTGGTTTTCTATGTGTGGTCTACATCATGCTGGAAATATAGTAAAACCATTATTCTGATACAAGTGAGAGCCAGCGGAAGTGGGCTCACAAGATGTAGTCAGACCTAGATTTATGTGAAGATGCCGTGTTTTTTAACACGGTTGAAATACATGGAAAAACAACAAATTAGAAATGACACTGCTAATGCTAAAAACTTGTATTTTTCCGGTTGCAACAAATGGATGTGAAACATAGACCTTAAGTAAAACAGCGGCAAAGAAGATTACTGCCTTTGAGATTAAATGCTACAGAATGCTACTTAGAATATCATGGAAGGAAACAAAAAGAGGATCTCAGATATAATAAACAAATTGAAGATTTCAGAGGGTTGGTCACTTACAATAGCAAAAAGAAAACTACACCTGTTTGGTCATATACAGATAACGGTTTAGAAAGACAAATAATGGAGGGTAGAGCACCTGAGAGAAGGAGAAAGGGCAGACGAAGAAGACGATGGACTGACGACATTAAAGATAACATGAAAACGGCCATTGGATAATGCAACCTGCATGGTCCAAGACAGAGAAGAGTTAGGGAGTTCATTGGGAAGACAAAGATCTGGAGACATGTTATTACTTGTGTTAACGCAGCCCATACCCGGTTGTTGGATCTTCTCTGTAATTATTTTAACTGTTAGATTACCTTAGTGAAGTTTGAAATATTCAACTCTTTATGCACTGATTGACACAGTTCATCTATCTGTGGTTCTGTACGCAGGTTCTGCTTGAGGGTATTGCTAACTTTGGTCTGAGTTTCCTTGGGCTGTGGGTTTGCAGAAGTGGCTGAAAATAAGACATACAAACATGAGATTTGTTTTGTTCCCTAGAAATTACGAGTAATAAATTTCTTGTGTCCCTTTAGGCAATGGGAAGGTTAGTTCAGAACTGTTTTACATTCAGAAAGCTCTAAGTCTCAACAGTGTGCAATGCTGTGAGAAGATGCTTTTTATTCAGAGGGATTAAACCAGAATTATAGTTTGTTCTTATGGTGACAAGGGTGGCACATAGGGTAGAAGTCATGTTCCTCCATGCCTTGTGATTCGCTGTAAGCTGTTGTAGTTCCTGGGTGGTGTTAATACCCATTGTCATTGCCTTGTTTTTTATTGTTCTTCGTTTTTATTGTTCTTCGAAGTGTTGTCCTGGGTCTTCCATGATTTCATTTTCCTGTTGCAGACCATGAATGAATATATGAAATAGTGGCGGACCTCCACAAAAAATAAATCCTTGCTATATGCATATCATCTATTACGGTGCATGCTGGTAAACATTTAGGTGTAGCTAGCTACATGATCTATAATGGCGTAGGTGTCTGAAGTGCAATCTATGTCAGAATACTTGGCAATAATTTTTGTGTGTGTGGTGAGTGAACCAGTTCTATACCCAGTTGTGGTTATCTCCAAATCTTGTCCGCGTGGCAATCAGGGCATGGACTTCTAGTTCAGGGTGTACAGAATAAGGCCACTACCTTCTTTCCATGCATGTCATAAGAAATGATTAAGGAGATTTGGGGAGATAGGCTGACTACCTGTTACCTGTGAAAATAAAATCATTATTTTCACTGCATGTCCATTCTCAATTTCTTACTGTTGTCTTGTCAAACAGTGCACATGGATGACGAGGAAATGCAGGCTAGCAGACATTGCACCTTTGTCCTTTCCTGGTAGACCCCTAGGTGATGGGGTATGCTAGTTTAGTCAACAGATGTGACACACGAATGATGAACTAATTGGCTCAGTCAGATGTACCTGCTGCGCTCCTCGCAGGACATTATGATCCTAGGCTACAGCTACACTGAAATGTCTCCTTTTCGGAACTAAATATACACCCATTAAACCTTCCGCACCCCCCCCCCCCAACATAACCATATCTAGGAGACAACAACCCTTACAGAAGTCAGTGTGTCACCTCGGTTACTTAATGTGTACAATGAATTATTGCTGCTACTACAGCAAAACTGTTCTCCAATTCGGACATTTGGAGCAATCTTTAAAAAAATGTCAGACATTGTAGTTATCTAACTATTGTTATAATAATCGATCAATCAAATGCACTACAGGGTTGGCATAGTTGATTATATTTCTCCACAACTCTCTGTCTTTTGGGTTGTTAATAAAATCAGTTGGTGGCATTCTCTCTTGCCAAAGTGAGACCATTCAACAACTTCTCTTCTTGTCTTCCTCTGTCACTGCTTCCTTTGATCTCTTTCCTGTAGCTTCTAAATGTTCACAATTTTGCAAAAACATGCCCTACAAACCTTGACTGTCTGCTTATAATGTTTGCTATAGCTTGTCTTATTTACTCCAGCATCTCTGAAAACTTTTACATTTGTTTTCTTGGCTGCCCATGGAATTTTCATCATTCCTCTCAAAAACCTATCTCAGTAGCCTCCAGCTCACTTTTTAAGTTTACTGTCCATGCTTCACATCCATAAAATAGAACTGGTTTGATGTTAACATACTAGCACTTGATACGCATTGATGTAATACATAATAATATAAATAAAACAGACGTGTCTATGAGATATAAATGAAAACAGTTCAAAAAAGATTTACGTTATCTCAAGACCTACAACAAAATTCCTGCTCACATTACAACATGTTCACATTACAACATGTTCACATTACAACATGTTCACATTACAACATGTTCACATTACAACATGTTCACATTACAACATGTTCACATTACAACATGTTCACATTACAACATGTTCACATTACAACATGTTCACATTACAACATGTCTTTCCGAATCTGGACTGTGCTCATCTGATGACTCACAAATAGACCTAACTTAACATTTTTCAACACCATGCTGATGGTGTATACATATATTATGTTTCGCATGATACTATGGTTGCGAGTGCGTGTATTGGCCCAGTATCGCAGACATCAGCACCTGCGCTGGACTGTGGACTTGCTCGATACACCTGATGGTGTAGACATCAACTAGTGAACAAAGAAAATGCCAAGTTCTTCTTCGCTTGCAAAGGAGGATCATCATCAGATAAGTTGAACATTACATACCTCCAGATTGGAGAGAAGACTTGAAACTGTTGCCAGGAAGGTGGATCAGTCCTGGCACTCTTTGATGTTGTATCTGAGTGTTGGAGGGACTGGTTGGTTTATCTGAAAAGTATTCAATATTTCATCAATGATGTTCAGACTTTAATAAATAATTATACAATATCATCAAGGCAAAGAATAGCAACACTGTAAACTGTCCTGCATATTGTAAGAAAGGACTAAGGAGGTTTGGGGGTGGGGGGGAGTTGGCTGTCTCTTCCATAGATTGAAATTAACAAAAAAATCTTACTGAGGCCAGATGTTATCAAAGCCAATTTGTAAACCATAACAGCATGAATTCTATGACCAGCAGGAGTTTAACCGATTCGCCCTTAGATCGCCGCGGAGTCGCTTCTATGTGCTGACACCTGGAGCGCCGCGGAGTCGCTTTTTTTTACGTGTACCGTTGCGATCGATAGTACATTTTTAGTTTCCGCCGGATCTAAAAACAACGACCATTGCACAGATCTGTGGTTTAGCTTCCTTTTTAGTTTTTCAATCGGAGCGAACGGACGTAAGACTGTATTTATAGGAATTATTTAGACTTAGCGAAATTTTAGACCTAGTTTTTGAAACGGAAGATATTATTTGTATGTATACTGATGTGACCGGCCGCAGTTGCGATGGTGATATGCACGATGCATGTGATTTACATGCTGTAGAAGATGTTGAAAGCGACGTTGAAGTTCCTATATTCGATTTCGATAGTGATTCGGACCACGAGGACGAAATTAGCGACACTAATAGTAGCGTCATGAATGACGACTGGAGTGACAAAATTTTTCCTGTGGAAGTCGAGAACTTTATTGAAAACGTTGGCCCTGTGCATGATCTTGATGCGAATGCTACTCCTTTTGATTACTTTAGTCTCATCGTCAATGAGGAGTTTTATCAATTTGCAGCAGATCAGACCAATTTGTACGCAACACAGCGTCAAGAACTAGCAGGAAAAGAAGACACGTACTGGTCACCCGTAACTGCCGGCGAAATACAACTTTTTTTCCATATTTACATCGTGATGGGCATACATGTATTGCCTGAGTATAGCATGTATTGGAGTACAGATGACAGGCTCAATGTTCCAGGTATATCATCATGCTTGGGGAAAAATAGATTTGAGAAAATATCTCAATATTTTCATCTGAATGATTCTTCTAGGCAGCATCCCAAAGGCCACAAAGATTATGATCCCCTATATAAAGTCAGACCATTTCTGGATATGGTCAAAAGGAATATTGCTTCTGTTTTCTCTCCTGGAAAGAACATAAGCATTGATGAAGCTATGATAGCTTACAATGGTCGTCTTTCCTTCAAGCAGTACATCAAGGGTAAGCCACACCCATGGGGGATCAAGGTCTGGTGTGCGGCCGACTCTGCAACAGGTTATCTGTTAGACTTTGATGTCTATGTTGGCAAAGTTCTGGAACCAATGCCACATGGATCTGGACATTATGTTGTCACTAAATTATGTCGGCCTTTCTTTGGAAAGAATCACCATATTTTTTATGACAATTATTTTTCATCTGTTGAGCTGGCAAATGATCTGTTGCAAAACAAATCATACTCATGTTCCACGATACGGCCAAATCGCAAGGGATGGCCAGATGCTTTCAAACCTAAGAGTACCAAATCTATGAAGCGAGGTGATGTGCAGTATAGGCAGCAAGGTAACACAGTGGCCACTGTTTGGAGAGACAAGAGATTTGTATCCATTCTGAGTACAAACACAACACCAGGTCTCACAACTGTGGCACGTCGTACCCCACACGGCAAAATAGATTTGCAGATACCATCTCCGGTGGCTGTTTATAATCAGTCTATGGGAGGAGTAGACAGATTTGACCAACTCTGTTCCTATTACCCTGTGGGCAGGAAATCTGTCAAATGGTGGAGGTACATGTTTCGCTTCCTCCTGCAAACTGCCATCATCAACAGCTCCATCCTTCACTCTTGTTCCCATCGACCCCACCCGAAGGAAAAGAATGTTGCGCAGATAGCCTTCCGATTGAGTTTGAGCTCAGCTTTCTTAAGTGGCAACATATCGAAGAAAAGGAAGGCTCCCACCAATCATGCTGCAACTTCGGGTGTCGGTAACAATAACCTGCTTGAGCACAGGCTTATTCGTATGGTAGGGAACAAAAGGGCATGTTTCTGGTGTGTGAAGAACCGGCAGCATGGAAGCAGAAACAGGGCACATGAGACCGTCTATGGTTGTAGTTTGTGTCAGATTTGGCTGGGCAAAGGAGAATGTTTCTCGCAGTATCATGCAACATTGACAAGTTGACTACTGATGAGTCCAGATACTTTTCCTGTGCTGAAAATGTAAGTTAAAAATTTTTTTCACCTCATAATTCTAACTTTAACAGTTTATTTTTTGGAATGTATAAGTGTTAGATTATTGTTGGTATAGTTTCCTGTGAGACTGTTCATTTTTCTGTTTATCTGCCAAGTGTGAGTGTGATAGGACAGACAGTTTTAAAGAAAATGCATTTTTAATATCATCATATCAACAAATTGGAGGAGTTATGCCCCTTGTGTTAGGGATGGGGGATTGACAATTGGGAAATCTCATAGGGGTGATAGGGTTAAGAAGAAACACAGAAAAATCATTAGGACTGGAAGAAGATATGATAATGTAATAAGAGCAGTGGCAACAAAAGATTCTCAACCCACGCTTGACAATGAAATAGAACCTGTGTGTCACACAATTTAACAGTCGAGTGACTTTGTCATTGTGCATCTGCACTAAGAAAAGAGCACAACAGGAACTTGTCATGTGTGAAAAAGCAACAGCAAAGAGTATAGTAAGAATAAGACACATGATATTACACCAGGAATACTCTCAATACCAACATGATATTACACCAGGAATACTCTCAATACCGACATGATATTACACCAGGAATACTCTCAATACCGACATGATATTACACCAGGAATACTCTCAATACCGACATGATATTACACCAGGAATACTCTCAATACCGACATGATATTACACCAGGAATACTCTCAATACCAACATGATATTACACCAGGAATACTCTCAATACCGACATGATATTACACCAGGAATACTCTCAATACCGACTGTGTTGAATCATTGTCGCAAATAAAAACTGCAACACAACACTGTGTTTGTTCTCTGTTCCACGCCTTCTGGAAATTCAGAAGAACCTGATGCAACAGGGATCCAGCATGGTTTGAGAATGATCACTCAAAAAATATTAAGGAATGAAAAGATCAGAAATTCTGTAGGGACAAATTCTGTTAATGAAATCTATAGAAAAATACATAATGAAATGATTTGGCCATCTCATAAGAATGTATCCAACACTCCAGTTGCAAGAGTGTACATGTGAATATATCCAACACTCCAGTTTCAAGAGTGTACATATGAATGTATCCAACACTCCAGTTGCAAGTGTACATGAGAATGTATCCAACACTCCAGTTGCAAGAGTTACATGTGAATGTATCCAACACTCCAGTTGCAAGTTTACATGTGAATGTATCCAACACTCCAGTTGCAAGAGTGTACATGTGAATGTATCCAACACTCCAGTTGCAAGAGTGTACATGTGAATGTATCCAACACTCCAGTTGCAAGAGTGTACATGTGAATGTATCCAACACTCCAGTTGCAAGAGTGCACATGTGAATGTATCCAACACTCCAGTTGCAAGAGTGCACATGTGAATGTATCCAACACTCCAGTTGCATGAGTGTACATGATAATGTATCAGACACTCACAGTTGCAAGAGTGTACATGAGACTGAAACCAGGAGAGCTATGGAAAGTCAATGAAATATACAATAAGGAAACATACCATTCAACATTCGCTTGAGGAGACTTCTCAACGACTGGTTTTTCCCAGAGTGCAAAAACACTAGTCATAACCAGCAAACATCTCTGCAACATGTACTCTCAGAAATGTTCTAACTGTTAATATCAATTTTGAGAGTAGAGGGAGAAAAGGAGGCCAGAAAAATTCCTGGATTGATAACATCATCCAGTATGGCACCGCTACAACCCTCACCTTGTTGCTGATGTCACCAGTGTGGCACCACTACGACCCTGACCTTGTGCTGATGTCACCAGTGTGGCATCACTACGACCCTGACCTTGTGCTGATGTCACCAGTGTGGCACAGCTACAACCCTGACCTTGTGCTGATGTCACCAGTGTGGCACCGCTACAACCCTCACCTTGTTGCTGATGTCACCAGTGTGGCACCACTACGACCCTGACCTTGTGCTGATGTCACCAGTGTGGCATCACTACGACCCTGACCTTGTGCTGATGTCACCAGTATGGCACCGCTACAACCCTCACCTTGTTGCTGATGTCACCAGTGTGGCACCACTACGACCCTGACCTTGTGCTGATGTCACCAGTGTGGCATCACTACGACCCTGACCTTGTGCTGATGTCACCAGTGTGGCACAGCTACAACCCTGACCTTGTGCTGATGTCACCAGTGTGGCACCGCTATGACCCTGACGGGTTATGGGTATTTTTATTATTATTAATCAGACAGAGAGGAATATAAATAAACTTACCCGTGCCGTTATCACACTCCACAAATGTCACTCTTTTATCTCCACTCTGTCCGCCCTGTACATGAATAAGATCAAATATTATACTAAGTATAACATACATATTACATATTGAATATACTGAAAATCAACAACAATGATAACACTCATTTCCTGCTTACCTGTGTACTCTTGATTCCACAAATATAAACAAAAAGATGATGATGAAATAATCGCTTTAGCTGTGAAGTAGCTCTTTTAAAAGCACATAGACTTTGTGACACAAGAAAAGGTCCTCTTCAGATGAGAAAGAAACTGAGGAGACACTCAAACATATACGTCTGCTGCCTCATAGGCATGATTGTTTTGGGGGGGGGGGGTGTTAATAGATATATGTTTAGTCCCAGAAGTCCTTCCAGTGTTGACAGTATCCCACTGTTTTCATGTCCTACAAGAAGTGCTGTATATATGACTGGAGCAACTAGTTCATCATTCTTCCATAGATCTGTTGACCCTTCAAGCATTTCCCGCCACCTAGGAGTCTCCCACAAAAGGACAAGCGTGCAACGTTCACTAGCCTGAGTCTCTCCGTCATCCATGGGAACCATTTGACAATGTTCACTAGCCTGAGTCTCTCCGTCATCCATGGGAACCATTTGACAATGTTCACTAGCCTGAGTCTCTCCGTCATCCATGGGAACCATTTGACAATGTTCACTAGCCTGAGTCTCTCCGTCATCCATGGGAACCATTTGACAATGTTCACTAGCCTGAGTCTCTCCGTCATCCATGGGAAGCATTTGACAATGTTCACTAGCCTGAGTCTCTCCGTCATCCATGGGAACCATTTGACAATGTTCACTAGCCTGAGTCTCTCCGTCATCCATGGGAAGCATTTGACAAAAGATTAAAAGTAAGAAATTTCAGCAAGATATGAAATGTCCAGTGCTGGATGATGTCAGGAATATGCTTCTCTCTCCAAAGCCAGATAAATGAAACACATTATATAGAGAGAAATAAACAGCTCACAAACACATGCATATATCACATAATGGCATTGGGTCAAAGATCATGAGCCCATGGACCCCTGGATAAGCAACCAAACAAGATATGCAGTGACAATGACTTTTTCACAGGATACAGTTTGTCAGCCAATCTTCAAACTCCTTAGTCACCCCCTACAACAAACTTGGTAAGAAGACAGTGGCACTGTTCTTTGCTCCCTGAACTAGAAGACCAGGACAGGGTTGCCACACAGGCAGAAAGAAAAGACTACAGTGAAGAAGATGGCAACATTTAATAAAGGGATGGTTCAGACATGGAAAGAACTGAAGGGACTAAGGACAGAAAACCAAGATGAAATAAGTTTGTTCTATTGGAATTGTAAGTAGAAGGCCAATGTTCTATAGATAGTTGCAATTAGAAGACCAATGTTCTATAGATAGTTGCAATTAGAAGACCAATGTTCTATAGATAGTTGTAAATAGAATGAATGATGAAAGAACTGACCTCAACTGTAATGGAATGTTTCAGTGATGACTTGATGGGCTGAGGCCGTGGTTTACTGTAGCCAAGAAGCTGGAGCATGGCTTCAGCTGCACATCTCTTGGCTAACTTCTTGTTGAGACCAGTACCAGTGCAAGTCTGTCCGTCTACTTCAACCTGGGAAGACATATACAACTGTGGGTTAGACTAACAGTGACATCTGGCCTGATCAAGAATATATATTAAACAACAATTCTAACTAAGCTCATTATAGTAATCATTGAAACATATCCTGTTTAGAACATTACCTTTTCAACTTTGTTGAATTTGTAGGCACTCTAGGGCATTACTCTTCACTGTGACACTACTTAGATATTATCTGTCAATATAATAATGTTTTTTAATGAAGGAGCGACTGCAACATTGGGGGTATTTTAGGATGTTGCAGTTATTACGGGGACACTATTCGTCTGTTTGATGTGCTAGTACAAAATTTTAACTATCCATCTATAGAAAGTCCGAAATGCAGGCCTCACACTAATCACGGGGTATGAAGACCACCTCAATTCAAACAATGTAAAAACATGTAAACATTTGGCCATCCAGTAGTGGCTGCCACTCCTTGACCTTCCACGAGTATGATCTCTGGCACCCTACTTCCTAGTGTCTGGTTGAACTATAGAATTTAATTTTATTTCAAACCACAAATATCAAGTGGATGAAAAACCTGGGTTTGCTGGTTAGCGTACGAATTACTTCACATTACAATACCTCGGTTCCCAAAAAGCAATATGTTAAGCAGCATAGTACATAAGAGTTCTTTTGTTTGTTTAGATCACCAGAAAATACAAATAGTTTTCTCTAACTTCCTATGTGCAGTGGGAGTGATTTCTCAAAGTTTTCTTTTATAGCCAGGAGATTTCTGACACTTTCAGTTTAATACAACACCTAGTGAAGAAGTCTTCTACTCAAAGGGGATCTATGTCACAAAGACAAGCTGGTATATTGCCCTGGTTACCCACTATCTACCTCAAAACTAGGTGCTTCACAGACAGCTAATAATTTCCAATGTAGAAAGACTATTACCCATTGTGTCCCTAAGACCTAGACCTAATGTCTTCTGAATGAGCCATGCTGGCAATGGCGACAGTCGAATTAGATGTACCACAAGAAGGGTAACAACGTGAGCTGTTAATGATTTATAACTTCTTCAGCATTCATTCTCAAACTCCCGCTGGATCTCCCTTGTAGCAGGACCATGATCCTACTAGATTTCCAGCAGGGTGTAGTCCAGAGAATAGAAATGCTTTGTGTCACCATTTTATTTGCGCCAATGGCCTAACACATTTGTCTTCGGCGGGAATTTATAACTAAACAAATTACAAACTCCCTCTTAGGGGAACCTTTCCAAAAAATTCCATGCACTTGTATTTTCTTCTTCTGCACTTGTTCTCAAACTCCTGCAGATTAGCAGGATGTAGTCTGAAGAACAGAATGTGTTTGTGTCAAGGTTTACACTTTGGCTCTGATATCTGTGCCTTTTGGACTGACATATCCAACTTAAGAATGTGTTACTTTTACCATCTACGGGATGAAATAGGCAACTTTATCCCCCAAACCTCCTTAGTTGCATCTTGGCAGGTAACATTGTTATTAATCTTTGCCCCCTTCATTCCCCAGCAACATGTGGGAGATGTACCTGTATGACAAACTCTCTCTTAGGTAGCCCTTTCTCAGAAACTAATGTATAGACTGGTTCCTTCTTCTTCTTGGCCTGCATAATCTGTATGAGACGACTGATAGGGTTCATCTCTGCAGCACTGTTAGCATCAGCTTTCTGTTGTTGAAGTTCAGACTAGACAAAAAGAAACAGGCACATATTTAATATCACTGAACTTGATGATATCCTTAGCATTTATGAAATGGATGGTTTTATTAATATCAGTGAAACTAATGATATCCTTATCAATAAAATAGATGCTATCCATAACATCAGGGAAATAATATCCATAACATCAGTGAAATGATATCCATAACATCGGTGAAATGATATCCATAACATCAGTGAAATGATATCCATAACATCAGTGAACTGAAATCAATAACATCGGTGAAATGGTATCCATAACATCCGTGAAATGATATCCATAACATGTGAAATGATATCCATAACATCAGTGAAATGATATCCATAACATCTGTGAAATGATATCCATAACATCGGTGAAATTATATCCATAACATCTGTGAAATGATATCCATAACATCGGTGAAATTATATCCATAACATCAGTGAAATGGTATCCATAACATCTGTGAAATGATATCCATAACATCAGTGAAATGATATCCATAACATCTGTGAAATGATATCCATAACATCAGTGAAATGATATCCTTGAAAGACATTGGAAGATACTGGCAAAGACAAGTTGATACTGGAAGGTTCACACAGACATGTTGATCTATCTATCTATCTATCTATCTATCTATCTATCTATCTATCGTCATTTCCACTGGTGTTGTTAACTAAGCATCATGGGGGGAGGGGGGCATTCTTTGTCCATTTGAATTGCATTGGACATGGTAAGCCAGCATATATTTAATGTTTCCTTAATTGTCTCTGTCCATCTAGTTCGTGGTCTTCCTCATGCCTTGTAGTCCGGTCTTCTGCTGATGTATGCACGAAGGACTGGTTGCGCCGGTTCCATTCCCATGACGTGACCAAACTACTATCTGGTTTGCTGCCTCTCGATGTAGTCTCAACTTGAGATAGTCTTTACTTCTTTCCTGATATCTTCATTTCTCTGGCAGTCTCTTCTCGTGACATTAATAGCTTTCCTCAAACATCTCATTTCGTAAACTGTGATTTTTTCGCTAGTGTCTTTGTCAAGGGCTATGTTTGACATTGGTAACACAGAGTTTGTATAAAAATAATGTTTATCAATTGCTGTTTTGTAGTCATGCAGATTGATGGGTGTTTAAGTATTGGTGACAGCTGGTAAGTCACAGAATTGACTTTTTGGCACCATGTTTCAATCTCTCTGAAATTCATACACAGATAAGTTGATACTGGAAGAGACTGGTCAGCAGCATACAACATGAGAATGGAAACACCATCAAGAGGCAGAGGAAGACCACAAAGAAGGTGGATTGAAGGAGTCACCAGCATCCTGAGTGTGTCATGTGACGTATTCTTTCCAGAACATTGTCTTCCCAATGAATTCTCTGAAACCCTTTCTTTCTTTGGTTATACGGCTGCATTTTCCAACGCTGTATTTATGTTTCTCTGTCTAGTGCTATACAGCATGCATTTTCCAATGTTGTATTCATGTTATCTTTAATGTCGTCAGTCCATCGTCTTCTTGGTCTGCCCTTCTCATCCCCCCAGGTACTCTTACCTCCATTATTTATGTTTCTAAATAGTTGTGTCTCTTTATATGACCAAACAGGCGTAGCTTTCATTTCCACTGGATTAACATCCTGAGACATTACAATATTACTGCATATCAAGCAAGCCAAACATGCCATAGCCCGAAAACTGATCCTCATCCAAAATCTTGCGACACTTAACAGCAAAAGAAGAGAAACAACGATACATAGAAAAAGAGCTAGATAAACAAATAGATAGATAGATAACTAGATAAACAAATAGATAGATAGATAACTAGATACACTGATAAATTGATAGTTAGACAGAGATATAGACAAGTAAGCAGGTATGCGCATATTTATATATTTATATATATATTTATATAGGCAGACATATAAATAGATATTGACATGTAACCTGACCTTGACCACCAAACCATTGCTGTTCTTCTTACTGCTCTGGATCGTGATATTTGTCCTGATTGCAGCAGGAACTACCACTCCTGGCAGCTTCTTGAGTTCATCTAACATCAACTCTGCTGATTTCTTCTTGGAAGTTTTCTTACTGTTACCCTCACCTTCCGTCACCAAATCTCCAACTGTACACTTTGTTACAAAGTTTTTCTTGTGTGGAGGACCTGTCTCTTGGGTCACCTAGGGACACATTTACAAGATAGTTAAATAAAACTTATAAAAGCAGATCACTGCAGGAGAATATGGAAATGGTCTTAGAATTATGTTTTTGTAACATTGGTGTTTAATCCTTGATACCAGTAATATCCGCCACCAAAATAATAATATAATAATAAGGTAATGTTCTACACCTTTTGAGCCCATGTTTGAGAAGAAAACATCATGCGGAATATAGAAGACCCACTCTAAACAGTTTCAACCTCTTAATATCGGAGGATTCACATCTACAATATCTCAACAGTGGTCAACTAGAACATGTCAATAACGTTGAACATCTCAAGTCAACCATTAACACCACAGGAAATTGTTCTGTAGATATCAGAAATAGATAAGCAATGGCCTGCAAAAAAAACCGCAGATGAAAAATCTACAGCAAGGAGTAAACAGAAAAACAAAAGTTACAACTATTAAGAAGCTATAGCTTTCCAGTGGCATCATACGGTTGTGAGACAAGGGCAATGGATATACGCAATGGAAAAGAACCTATCGCCATTTGAAATTACATCCTATAGAAAGGTCCTAAAATATCAAGAAAAGAAAGATGATCCAACATAGACTGCAAAAATCTGAATATAGTAGAAGATTGGCTCCTCAAAACTATTTTAAAAATGTAAATTAAATACATTTTGGAGATGTGAAAAGACACAGTTGGTTAAAAAGATTCATCATGGAGTGTCTCAAGAAGGAGAACATGATCTCAGTCGATCTAGATTTCAATAGACACAATACCAAAGACCTTTAGAAAATGACACTGGAAAAAGCAAGGTGACAGTGAGGACAACATTTTGTAAAGGACATAGAAGAAGTGCCTACATGACTAAGCAGCACAAATGGGCACTAGTCACCTCACCCCCAACTGTTAAGTCCTAGTATTGTAAGGTCTCTAACACTTATCGCTAAAGCACTATACCTCAGTTCATCTTATCCAGCCAACATTGTATCACATGACATATGAGGTAAATATGAATCTTGAATCTCAAGTACAACTCACCTCAAAAGTAACAGACATGTTTCGTCGCAATGCAATTTCATGGACTAGACTGATTTCTGATTTCCCGCCGTCCGCTTCTAGAAGATATACAAAACAAATAGAGATAAAAATATAATGATGGAAGTAAGCGTTTCAGTAGTTACAAAAGATTGGATATTCTCAATATGAGTTTAACCAGCTTCATAGCACATAATTTTCAAAAGTTCTCAGCTGCGTAGTCAGTGGTTGATCAGAAACCACCTGATGTGTGTCGCCTATTTGCTCAATAGTGATGGCACCATTCCTCAGCCTCCTCAGAGATTGAGCCCTGGTACCATTACTTCTTGGTGACTGAGGGTACCAAGGCTATAACTTTTATTTTAAACCAGAAATAACAAGTGGATTCAAAATCTGGGTCTGCTGGTCAGAGGGCAAATGACTGAACACTACACTACAGCTACTCTTCCTTATATTACTGTATGGATTATAAGAACATGTTTTACAAATTCCGTTGCACATCGTTTTAGATCACATGTATGCCAGAGTTCAAATTTAGCATGAAATTGCTCTGGTTAATACCCTAAATATGTAATATATCTTTGTCAATTGTGATGAAAGAGTTCTTAGAAGTTATATAGAATTTAATTCTGATGTATGGAAGTGAATCATCGACACTCTGCAACATAGTGAAAAATTATATTGAGGCAGCGGGGATATAATTTTATAGAAGAATGTTAAGAAACACCATGGACAAATGCAGAAAGAATAATGAAGATATCTTGAAAGAAGTTCAAAAATAGAGCGCATACCTGCATTTTTTGACCACATCATGAGAAGATGAAAGATGGAACACATTGTAACAACAGGAAAGTTGAAGAGCAAGAGAGGTAGGGGAAGTCCAAGTGAGAAGATGCTTGATAACCTAGCATTGTGGCATGGGAGAACATCAGTAACAGAAATGATTGACAGCACACACACAAAAAAGGCTGAGGAAAGGCATGATAACTAATGCCACGAGGCATGGACCATAAGAAGAATACCCTAAGACTGTGAATGTCCTCTTCGCTCGTGTAAGGCATCAAACATGAGTGAAAAGCTGTAGTCTTCTTCTTCTGTATTTGTTCTGGGAACTCCTGCCAGTTACACTGTAGCCTGGAGAACAGGACAGTTTACAACTTGACATATTTCATTCCGACACATCCGGCTTTCAGTTTTATTAACCAAAAAAAGTACCATTTGTTTCCTTGTCTTTGTTTTCTTCTTTTACTGAAGCAATGTTCTTTTCAGGAAGTTTTCTGAGCACACGCAAGGCCTTCTGTGCTGCACTGTTCCGTGCCTCTTGTCTAGTAGCTCCATCAGCGACGAATTCCTGATTACCGACACAAAGGTAAACATAGAATCTGCGATTTGAGTGAAGATATCCTGTCTTCTCATGTGGAAATTTATTGGTAACTTGATGAAGTCTGCTTCTGTTGGCGTTCATGTACTGATGATACCTGCAGCAGTAAGAATACAATCATTTTTAACAATTATTTTTTAAACGAATACAATCGCATTTTAAATACTAAAACTATTTTTTAAAAGAATCATTTCTTAAGAATACAATCATTTAAAAAACAATACAATCATTTTTTTAATGAATACAATATTTTTTTTAAAGACTACAATCATTGTTTAAAGAATACACTAATAGTTATATAATGAAACAGAATGCAGCAATAACTGAATAAACTGCAGTAGAACTCGGACAATGAAAAAACTACACCAATATGATTGGTTAAATAGCAGTTTGACGTGAAACAAATACACTGAATCAATGTTTGTCCTTATCTTGATAAATACCTTTTTGGTTGCAATGTCAATTCCACACAAATTCAACGAATCGTTTTTGGGTTCATTATTTGCTTATATTTAATCAACATTTAACCGTAAAAATAAAATCAAGATACTTTAAAAACCGCTGCATAAGTGCATAACAATGGATCTCAATAGAATGCAAGAATTACATAAAGCAACATTACAATAAAGTAACTGCTATCAATGAAGGAACAAGGAGAAACTCACCTTAAGCTGTAGTGACTGTCATAATCCGCTCCATGCTCACGGTAGTAAGGGGATTGCTGTGGTTCAATTGTTTTATAGATAACACTTTCTCCCATCTTCATGGCAAGGATGTTGAGTTCTGTGGTTGGCGTACCTTTACCTGTTGAGATATCATACAGCATATGCGAGATAGAATGAACAAATCTAGTAGATCCACAACTGTTGTCCAGTGCATTCATTTCCCGTAAAACTTTTGTCTTCAATAGTACATTTGGTCTAAACTGTTCCCACCCAACCATTAACCCAGCCCAGTTTCTTTGCATTTGGCCGCAGCAATAGCAAGCAAAGTATAAAATAATATATAGAATGATCACGGTTGGCTGCAGAAATATCAGGCAAAGTGTAAACAAACAGAAATGATTTGCTTTCTATCTATAGTTATTTCCATTCATGTTGCTATGCATCATGGGGTACATTGGAGTTGTCCATCTTTGATAATTTGGGTCGCATTAACCATGGTCAGTCTGTGTCTGTAAGGTTTCTTTTATTGTCTCCACAACTCTAGTTCTTGGTCTACCTCTTGCTTGTTGAAGAGCTTGTTGCGTTGGTTCCATTCTCATGAGATGGTCAAACCCCAGGTTTGCTGTTTGAGAAA
Organism: Meghimatium bilineatum; assembly: GCA_034231615.1. Lineage (NCBI taxonomy): Eukaryota > Metazoa > Mollusca > Gastropoda > Stylommatophora > Philomycidae > Meghimatium > Meghimatium bilineatum. The sequence continues at coordinate 85,700,100 of CM067319.1, forward strand.
CTGTCTTGACTTTGATGGTCTTTATTTCTTTCCTGACATCTTCATTTCTCCATCGATCTCTTCTGGTGACTTGTAGATTTCATTAAACATCTTCTTCTGCAATCATACTATATTGTCAAGCCTGTCATCTGGAGAAGTCCACTGTCTTCACCAGATCAGAGCGGCTGCCCCACAGCTTTTGCCTCAAATCTGTAACCTCTGGCCAGGTCCACTGTCTTTGTTCTTTGTATGTTGGGTTGTCCTGAAGTATATGTTCAGGAGTTTGAGTTCCGAATCCACATGGACATTCATCTGTGTATGAGACCCACATGGACATTCATCTGTGTATGAGACCCACATGGACATTCATCTGTGTATGAGACCCACATGGACATTCATCTGTGTATGAGACCCACATGGACATTCATCTGTGTATGAGACCCACATGGACATTCATCTGTGTATGAGACCCACATGGACATTCATCTGTGTATGAGACCCACATGGACATTCATCTGTGTATGAGACCCACATGGACATTCATCTGTGTATGAGATCCTTGTTAAAGATGACATTATCTAATTTAATTTTAGATTATTATTTATAAGACTAAATGAACGACTAAGTATATATTCAACATTACACAGCAAGTTGTGGTGACTGAATAACTATACCCACTACCTCCACTATTTTTTGATGGTTAAAGACTTTGATATAACCAAATTGGACTAATGTCTGTGGTTGAAAAGAGCGCGCCTCACTATAATTGGTATAATATTTATCAAAGTATTTATCAACTTTATCAAATCGCATGCAAAATGCCTGTGGGTGTTGACATGTCAATATATTGAGGCTTTCATATGGAAGCTTTGTAGTATGTCATCTATACAATTATGCTTCTCGTGCTTTCTATTTGTGTTTCTATGCTTTGTTATTTGTGTATATGCATGCACCCTCTGTGGTTGGGAGGGAGCCAGAGATGTACTGTGCAGCACTAGGGAGGGGGGAAACTAGCTACACTATTTTCTTATGGCTGAGACCCATTATAAAGGTGCAGTGACTCAGGACGTGACATGCATTTTGCATTAAACATTTGGTTACATGCCTGGAGACATAGAGAAGTTTGGAATAAACAGTAGACAATTAGTGACAGGGAAAGAGCACAGTGAACCATATCTTAGATCAATGCATAGATATAAACCTATCTCCCAGGTGGTGTGACAGTTATTTTCTAGCTCTGCCTGGGGTGCGTAGAAAATCCTATCTTCCAAGCACAATAACATGGGTCAAAGAGTATGAAACCATGAACCACTGGATCAGTAACACAATAACATGGGTCAAAAAATATGAGACCATGAACCACTGGATAAGCAACCATCCAACTTCACTAAAATGTTTTAATAATATAGTAACAAGAAAAATGTAAAATAACATACGAGCACTTTCTCTGTAGGTCTGAGATGATTTCGGTGGCGGAAATGGGTACTTAGTGCTCTTCAGAGCTAGAGTAGCTGCTGCACTTTGGGCCTTCTTGATACTGTCACCTGAGGCTGTGTACTCCTCATCTGCTAGCTTGAGAATGACAGAAAATATTCTCTTGTGAGCTGGGCCTTGCTCATCTGTGGTCTTGTACTCATGGGACAGCTGTAGGAGACAGATATCAAAATGAAAACACGCTACAATCAACTTGATGATAGGATAACGTATGAACACGCTACAATCTTCTGGATGGTTTGACATGTATTTGTTGTTTTTTTTAATGGCTCTATAGGCATAGAAAACTGACTTCATTGTACTAGGGTTATCCCATACACACCATATTTCTCAACAAGGCGGGAGATGCTTCAAGCAATCCTAAGTATCGTGAAAAAAATCCACTTTATAAACAAGACTTCACGAGTGGGATTCGAACCCTCGACCTCTTCAGCACAAAATTAATGATGTAGCCACTAAGCCAAGGATATTCTCAGTGCGTGTGCACCATTTATTCTTTCAAACTTCTTCGGCGTTCATTTTCAAACCCCCACTGAACCATGCTCCTACTACATTTCTAGCGGAATGTACTCCAGAGAATTTTATTTGCGTCAATGGCCCAACACATCAGTCTGCGGCAGATTTCTTTCAATACAATCATTATTAGTGCTACCTGAACATCAACAGAGAGGCAGCGTACAAGTCGAGAATTATCTGAACATAAGAAATTGGCTTCTCAAAATATGAAAACCAAAATACGTTTCCTCTAAAAATGTTTTCAGCATACTTCAACATATGGCAGTTTGGCCGCACACAAAATTTTGTTGAAGTGGTTCTTGAAGACCTTATTTAGATATGTATTCTGTTCTTATGCGTTAAGTATTAATTCTGTGATGGTCATGTGTCGATGAATGATGGGTGGGTGATGAATAATGATGGATGGATGATGATGTGTCAATGAATAATGATGGATGGGTGATTGTGTGGGTGGATGATTGATGAGTAATATATGGATGGATAGTGATGGATGGATGATGATGATAATGGATGGATGGGTGATGATCAATGGATGGATGGAACAACTGACCTTATTAAACAATACAATTTCATTTATAAGACCCAAAGGGTTTTTATCTTTTGTGTTTGCTGAAGGCAATTTCTCCAAGCCATTATTTTGTGATCCTTTGGATATTTCACTGATGACAGGTTTGTCTTCCACCTCATGATTTTTGGACTCCTTGGATACTGGATTTTTGAAAGGTTTATCTTGTACCTCCTCATTTTTGGACCCCTTGGATTCTTCATTAGTTACAGACTTGTCTTCAACCTGGCAAGAGAGAAAATATTCATTAATTCACACTGCGTCTTCTTCTCTGTCTGCCTTCACTCTCAAACTCCTGCAGATAAGAAGGATGTAGTCCGAAGAGCGGAATGTGTTGTCATAGTTTACATCTTAATAGTTTGTTGTTTTTTTTTATTAAACTCCCACCGAACCTCTCTTACAGCAGGGTAATGGTCACACATGATTTCCAGCAGGATGTGTTCCAGAGAACAAAGATGAATTGTCGCCGTTTTATTTGTGTCAATGGCCCAAATAAGTGGCCAATGGAACACATCAGTCTTCGGCAAAGTTTAAATGTGATATCTGTGCATTTTGAATTGATGCATTCGACTTCATCCCTTCTGTGTCACTCTCACCCTATATAAGGATAGGCCAGCCAACTCCACCCCAATACTGTCTTAATCTCCTCTTGCAATATGCATGGACATTCAACAGTGTTGTTATTATTTGCACCCCCTTCGTTCCCCAGCAACACAAAGGCAAAAAAAAAAGGAGTATCTATTACCTGGCATAGTGGTTAAAGATATGTGCATTGTACTAAATCGGTTGTAGGTTCAATACACTACTGCAATGTCTAGTATACAAGAGCATTTTTCTGAGATCCCTGCAGATTATTGCATGAGGTTATGTGCTATGTGTGGTACTCTAAGCAGATTACATGTCACTCTGTTGAGAGAGAAGGATTACATTTGGGGAAACCCTAATACAATGAAGTCATTCCTCTAGACCTTTTGTGTCTGCAGTATACAATGAACAGCGGCATCTATACTTTCAGAACTGCCTATTTTTCAAACATCAAATTCACCTTCCCTCTTCAGTCTCTACTTGTTTAGCCAAACTGTTGTGATGCAGCCTATTACCAGGACTGTCTGGATGGGAAAGGGGGAAAAACTGGTGTAGCAAAATACAAAACCCACTAACGACATCAACAGAAACAAACAAATGTTTCAACTAAAATGTCTTCATCAGGTCAAAAACAAACCAAAAAATGAATATTACAAACAGAATGACATGCAATCTGCTTAGAGTACCAGTGATCATGAAAGATGTTGAATGCAAACAAGAAAACATACAAATTACAATACACAAAGGATATTCAACATTTCGACCAAAAGGCCTTTATCAAGATACGCACAAAACATCAAAAGACGATGAATAGAAATGATCACAACACACAAACCTGTCCAACCGTAATATGGAAGTGATATGCCGGAAGAACGGGAACAGGAGGTACATAAAGAATGTAAAAAAAAGGGGGAAACAAAACAAACAAAAAGATGACGTAAATGGCCAAACAAAATGAATAAAGACAAAGACCACAACAACCGAGAACTAGACAAAAAATTGTGGTCGGAATTTAGTCTAAATAACATGAGGTTTTCGAAAATAAGATGATTTTCTAGAGCGTACTTAGATCTATCATCGGTGGTGCAGGATCTGATGGCAGTGACCTGAATATCAAGAGCACCATGATGGCCATCGCTGTTGAAGTGTGTGGCAACAGGAGTAGGTGTTCTATGCAATTAACAATTCTATTAATTAACAAGGGATAGAACTCAAAAGGACAATGCTATCTACAGGCTTGGAAGAAAAGAATAAAAGAAAAGAATCATTTTCTGATTGAGAACAGGCCACAAAAGACATTTACAGAAAGTTTGGAGTTACAGCACTTTTCACCAGCTTTGCCCAACTTTATCTCAGCAAATACATTATATAACTGAAATTTTGTGTGGGAATTTGAAATGGTACATTTTTCATTAAACTGCATCCATTGGTTTCAATTTTTGTTTATTTGCTATATATATCAAACGTCTACTTATCAACACAAACGATCATATTTTTTCAGATGTTTACAGTCAATAATAAGACCTCATTTACATATGATTGGTTTCTCATACAATTACATGATTTAAGCGTGAAATTGCACCATTTTGCACTATTGAACACAAGACTGATGGTGTTTATGGGTATAATGTCTGAAGTGGCAAGATTTATTTTCTCGATACATAATAATTAGGCCTATGCTGACAAAGATCAAATAATTTCATTATTTATAAAAACTGGAAATGATGCTCACAAATAAAGTATATATTTATTGGGTCTAACCAAATATAACATATATGCAGAAAAATGGCATTAATACGTTAATCATGGTTAATCAGATAATCATGTTTGCTTGAGGGCAAACTAGTGAAATGTGCTATAATTACATTTGTTGAGGGCAAAGCTAGTGAAATGTGCTATAATTACATTTGTTGAGGACAAAGCTAGTGAAACATGCTATAGTGACACTGATATGTGCTCTGCTCCTGAAAACATGGAAAATATTTACAGAACTGCCCACTGTACGGCACCGCAAGAAGAAAACTATGGTAATCTGAAACAGCTCTGACGGACATGCTCTACAGCTCTGTCTCGTGGGTGGTATTCATGAAATCCACAACAGCATCTGACTTTGACTGGAGAGTTTGACGTCATTTGACTGGAGAATGAGGAAGAAGGAGAAGGTTATAGGAGTGACATAACAGTACCTTATTGACATTTTCTTCCTTGTTATAGGAGTGACATAACAGTACCTTATTGACATTTTCTTCCTTGTTATAGGAGTGACATAACAGTACCTTATTGACATTTTCTTCCTTGTTATAGGAGTGACATAACAGTACCTTATTGACATTTTCTTCCTTGTTATAGGAGTGACATAACAGTACCTTATTGACATTTTCTTCCTTGTTATAGGAGTGACATAACAGTACCTTATTGACATTTTCTTCCTTGTTATAGGAGTGACATAACAGTGCCTTATTGACATTTTCTTCCTTGTTATAGGAGTGACATAACAGTACCTTATTGACATTTTCTTCCTTGTTATAGGAGTGACATAACAGTACCTTATTGACATTTTCTTCCTTGACTTTGCTAGATGGCTGCTGACTACTGGTGACAACAGATGGTGTCGTTTCCTGCTGTTCTATTTGACTGGAGGAAAGTTTTGTGGATTGCTGTTGTGCTTGTAATGCTGCCCTAGATGGATTTTGTAGTATCCGCTTCGGCTGTTGTTTAGCATTCTGCTGACGAATGTTCTGTTGTTGTAAATGTTCTTTAATTTCAAGACTTTGCTGCTGCAAATGTTTCTGTAACTGGAGGTTTTCTTGAAGAAGGGATTCGTGCTGAGAATAGGCAATTCTTTTGTATATTTCGTAGGGTCGTGGATGGTTTGGTCGCCTGTATGTGATGTTGCGATGCGGACGCTGTAGAGAATTAATTCTGCCATGTTGCAGGTGACTTGAAAAATTTTCTTGAAGTCCATGTGATGGTGGAGGTGGACGCCCATAGTACTGCTGTGAAAACACTTCGGTCTGCTGTTGTTGATTCTGAAGTTGCTGAGCTGGTCGATTATGGTGCTCTGATGATGTTCCAGTTTGTGGTCTTTGGTTCTGATGTTGGTGAGATGGTCGATCATTCTGTTTTAATGAAGTATCAATTTGCGGTTGCAGTTTCTGATGCTGAGAACTTTGGTTGTGATGCTGCTGTGAGGATCCTTCAGTGTGTGGTTGTTGGTTCTGATGTTGCTTATGTGGTTGATCACTGTGCTTTGAAAAAGATTCAATTTGCGGCTGAGAAGATTGGCTGTGATGCTGCAGGATGGATGCTTCATTTTGTGGTTGTAGGTTCTGATGATGTTGAGATTGTCGATCATGGTGCTGTGAGGATGTTTCCATTTGAGGTTGCTGGTTCTGGTGTTGCTGAGGTGGTTGATCATTGTGTTTTGAAGAAGATTCAATATGCGGCTGCAGTTTCTGATTCTGAGAAAATTGGTTGTGGTGCTGCTGCATGGATCCTTCATTTTGTGGTTGTCGGCTCTGATGTTGAGGCGGCTGATAGTGATGATGTGGGGAAATACTTTCAGTTTGCGGTTGTAGTTCCTTGTGCTGAGAAGTTTGACCATGGTGCTGCTGTATGAATCCTTCATTTTGTGATTGTCCTTTCTGTTGCTGAGGTAATCTACCATATTGTATCTGCAATGAACCTTCAATCTGGAGTTTATGGTTAGGATTTTGTGGTGGTTGACCACGATACTGCTGCGAGGAAGTTTCGCTTTGTGGTTGATAGTTCTGATGTTGAGGTAGGCGACCATAGCGTAACTGCAAGGAATTTTCAATCTGAATTTTATGATTGTGATGTTGTGGCGGTTGACCATGATGTGGCTGTGAAGACAACTCAACTTCTTCTTCTTGGTGTTTATGTGGCTGAAGTAGACCGTCATTCTGTTGAAAGTACGCTTCAATATGTTGCTGCGGGTTCTGATGTTGATGAAGCAGTCGGCCATGCTTCTGTTGTGTGAAAGTTTCAATATATTGTTGCTGGTTGTGATGATTAGGTAGTCGGCCGTGTTGCAACAAGGATGCTTCAATTTGTAGTTGTTGATTCTGGTACTGGTGGAGCGGTCGACTATGATGTTGTGAAGATGTTTCATTATGCAGCTTATAGTCCTGATGGAACTGTATCTGACCATGATGGTGTTGTGAGAATGATTCAATTTGAGGTTGGTTCTGGTGATGCTGAGGTGGTTGATCGTAGTGTTGCTGGGAGAAAATATCCATTTCTATCTGATGCTGAGACTGACGAGCATGATGTTGCTGTGAGGTTACTTCCATTTTCAGTTGCTGGTTCTGATGTTGTTGCAGTAGTCGACTTGGATGTTGATGCAAGGGTGTTTCAATTTGTAGTTGCTGATGCTGTTGCCTACCATGGTGCTCTTGTAATGAAGTTTCAATTTGCGACTGCTGGTTCTGATAATGACGATAGTTAGGCAGCTGCTGGTAGGCGCTCAGCAAGATGTTTTCCAAATCAATGTCTGAATAAGAGGCTCTGTTGACATCTGTAAAAAATGATATGAATTTGCAAATATAAACGGACACTCCACCACAATAACAGCATCACATGACGATAAGTCTTTATTATTTGATATCTAATATGTTTTAATTAAATAAATCATGTTCAATCCAAAGTGGAAGAAAATGTCTACATGAATACAGTCTCTGGGGAGTTAAGAGTAGATAAGTGGTCCTTCCTAAGTGGATGGAAATGTCTATGTGAATACAGTCTCTGGGGAGTTACAGTGGATAAGTGGTCCTTCCTAAGTGGAAGGAAATGTCTATGTGGTCCTCCCTAAGTGGAAGGAAATGTCTACGTGAATACAGTCTCTGGGGAGTTAGATTTTATAAATGTCCCTTCCTAGTTTCTCGAGAATGGTCTCCATTTGACCATAATATGGAAAATCCTTTTTCCTCTGATTTTTGTTATTTCTCATTGACATTTTTTGGTGCTGTTTATTGGTTTATATTTGTAATCAGAGACAATAATACATTATCATTGTTGGTATCATTTGAAGACAAAAGTCAGAAATTGAAACAAAACAAGCAATGACAATAATGATATTTTCACTGATGTGACAGATGGTCAGCCTATCCTTCAACCTTCCTTAATCGTCTAAACATGCATGGAAAAATATGTTTAGAATGATAAAGGGATAAATCCTCAGTGTCTGGGAACAACCCATGCACTAAAGCTAGGTCTGGTGCAACAGATGGATAAAAGGAAGATAAAAAGGCATAAATAAGTATGAGAGCTGCAACAAAGCAACACATTAACAATATCAACAAAAACAGATGATATTTCGACTAGAAAACTTTCATCATGACAAAAACAAAAATAGAGAGAGAAAATAAATAGCTTACCTTGCATGACAGGTTGATAGTATGAACTCTGAGTGGATGCATTACTGACCAGCGCAGAATACTTATGCTGTAACAAGATATCTGGTGACATATGATGGTGGGCTTGATAGTTGCTGATATTAGACATCTGCTGTTGTGAATTATGGTTAAGATGAGAGAGTTCCGCAATGCATTCTGGGTCTGTCTTGTTAAATATCAGGGAACTGTCAGGAACTGAATAAATTAAGTGACATGTTAATGAGAGAGTTCCGCAATGCATTCTGGGTCTGTCTTGTTAAATATCAGGGAACTGTCAGGAACTGAATAAATTAAGTGACATGTTAGTGAGAGAGTTCCGCAATGCATTCTGGGTCTGTCTTGTTAAATATCAGGGAACTGTCAGGAACTGAATAAATTAAGTGACGTTAGTGAGAGAGTTCCGCAATGCATTCTGGGTCTGTCTTGTTAAAAATCAGGGAACTGTCAGGAACTGAATAAATTAAGTGACATGTTAGTGAGAGAGTTCCGCAATGCATTCTGGGTCTGTCTTGTTAAATATCAGGGAACTGTCAGGAACTGAATAAATTAAGTGACATGTTAATGAGAGAGTTCCGCAATGCATTCTGGGTCTGTCTTGTTAAATATCAGGGAACTGTCAGGAACTGAATAAATTAAGTGACATGTTAGTGAGAGAGTTCCGCAATGCATTCTGGGTCTGTCTTGTTAAATATCAGGGAACTGTCAGGAACTGAATAAATTAAGTGACATGTTAGTGAGAGAGTTCCGCAATGCATTCTGGGTCTGTCTTGTTAAAAATCAGGGAACTGTCAGGAACTGAATAAATTAAGTGACATGTTAGTGAGAGAGTTCCGCAATGCATTCTGGGTCTGTCTTGTTAAATATCAGGGAACTGTCAGGAACTGAATAAATTAAGTGACATGTTAATGAGAGAGTTCCGCAATGCATTCTGGGTCTGTCTTGTTAAATATCAGGGAACTGTCAGGAACTGAATAAATTAAGTGACATGTTAGTGAGAGAGTTCCGCAATGCATTCTGGGTCTGTCTTGTTAAATATCAGGGAACTGTCAGGAACTGAATAAATTAAGTGACACATGTTAGATCTTCCAAGAGTAAACAAGGTCAAGCATGTCAATATTGAAAAAAACATGGACAAGGAATTTTTTTATTTTATTCGCTTGAAATGTACTCTTCAAGAACTTAACTTCTTCTTCTTCAGCGTTCGCTCTCAAATAACCACAATGAATATTTCGTGTGATTTCCACCAGGGAGCGTGAAGTACGTTGTGCTGCAAGTTCCACAGTAGAACTGTGATTATTTGCACCCCGGTTGGCCACTTGTGGTCAGGACGTCCGAGGTCCAGCACATCCATTTTCGTCATTCCTTTATTTCGGGTTTGGTCCCTAAAGAACTTAACTATTTCTAAACTTCAAAAAACTTGCAAATGTTCTATCTATTGTCATTATTTTGTGAATGAGCACTTATAATTGTGCCATTAATCATGGAGAGCTGGCCATTTTGGTCGCATTGGCAATGGTCAGCCCATGTCTCTTTAAGGTTTCTTTGATTATCTCCATACATCTAGTTGTTGGCCTTCCTCATGCCTTGTATTGTATGTATGAAGGACTGGCTGTGTTGGTTGCATTCTCACATAGAAGTGAGGGAAGACAAGATAACAGAGACAGGACAAGCAAACTCCAGCTAATATATGGGGAGAACAGACAAAAACTAGACTTAAGTTACTAAATGTTAATATTCTCGGTCTTATATGACAGCAATGTAAGCAACAACAAATAACAAATGGGCTCAAAAGTGTAGAGAATTGATTTTATTGTACTGAACTTGTCTATATGTGAATGTGTCCTGTACCTCTCAGTGGCATGCTGCATGTCAAGAGTACCACTCAACACTATCTCGTAGCTCCAGTCGGGGATCTATGGAAAAATCAACTTTACAAACAAGATGCCATGAGCAAGATTAAAACCCATGACCTCTTAAATACAAAGCGAATGGCTTAACCAATACAGCAGAGAGATCGCCCAACAAAGAAATCAAGATTTTGCTTGAAATGGCCTCAAATACAATTTTCCAAATGAACACCATATGATAAATCAGCAAGTACAGCAGAGCAGGTCAACATTTATCAATCTTTAATAATACCAATTATTTTGTTACACATGGGAATTGGATACCAATTATTTTGTTACACATGAGAATTGGATACCAATTATTTTGTTACACATGAGAATTGGATAATTGCATAGGGAAAACTATGCTGGCGAATATTGCACATCTTCTACACAGAATATAAAACTGATGTATCTGTATCTTTTTAGTCTATTGTCTTTTCCCAGGTGAATGATGGTTGATTGTATTCATACTTCCCATTAAGCAGTGCTGTGGAGCCTTAATTTTCGTTTCAAGGCCAGATGTATCGCCTCGGTTGCATTAAGGTTACGTTTTTTCAAGGTTTTCTTGATCTATGTTTGGCTCTATATCTGAATATTATTTTGTTATATGCTCTTATTGGTATTTGGTTTGACTTCATTCTCATAAGGTGACCGAACTATTTTACTTGTCTTTCGATATGTTCAATATAGGATATTATAGCAAACAGAATAAATGTTCTTGCAGATCAACAAGAACATCTCCTAGCAGTGGTGAAACGTTGCAAGCTTGTGTACATGGTGAGGCATGATTCCCTTTCTAAGACTGCATGACACAGTAATGGTGAAAGAAGGACATGGGAAAGCATGAATTGATATTAAAAACTAGACAGGATTACATTTATCCACACTCAAGGATGAATGTTCATAAAGTGTAGAGGATTTACTTCATTGTATTTGGATTACTCATATGTACTCTTGTCCCTCTCAACGAAGTGGCACGCTACTTGCAGAAAGTACCAAACATAACACATACTCCATAGCTTCATGCAATAATTAGTGATCTCTGATTAAAAAATCCT